>JAZHYW010011587.1:0-111146 GCA_037355805.1 Ixodes ricinus | reverse complement strand
ACTTCGTTCGGTTACGTATTACTAAATGTCAACATCGCGCGATATGCAAAACGCGCACGTGAATGAGAGGGTGCTTCAAATTTGTTTTCGCATAGACACAAATGTTTTCCAAAAACAAGGATTGGTTTTTTCTACTAGGCATAAACCAGCAAAATATTTTTTTCATCAAAATTAAGAATGGTCACCAGAGCATGGTTGTTCGATCTTATCTGAAAACGCCCTACTGTATTAACTCACCTGTGTGAATGATAACACTAATGTTCCTTCCTTCAGAGGTTATTTTGTAATAATATCATTCTAATATACGGTTAATATCTAACAGACCAATCATAAATTATGTTACTTTGTTTCAAATATCTTTCTAGACTTGCATGAGGTGCGGATTACATACTGCTTTTGTTTCTCTGGAATTCCCTACGTTCCCCTTAGTTTCTGTAATTGTATGAGGCAAGGTATCAAGGGCATTCACATAATCTTTCTTTAGTTTTCTGACATCAAATCGACCAGATAGTCTGATAAAGACCGCACCCATTAAATTGAACTGAATATTAGAAGCAACTGAAAAATAAAGTGCAAAATGAGCATGGGCCTAAATTCAAACTCTTGTCTCCTGATTGGTCAGGTGGGTGAGTGGTTAGTACACCTGATCGGTAATCAGAAGACCCGGAGTTGAAATCCCGGCCCACCTGAACTTCGTTTTACAGTGGTTTCCTAATATTCAATATAAGTTGGTCAGTGCGGGTGACCATTCGGATATCTGGATGAATGAGATAAGGTAAATTGTTTAGTTCAATGTTAATTTGCTATAATTTTGCAAGAACTTGGGGCAAGCAATAAAGGGGGGGGGTCACAGTAAAATCCATTACGTGAGGCAGTCCCTTTTTGAATGGAAATTCAAATTTTCTAGTGGCAGCTTACCAGGCTCCTTTGTACCACAAAATTCCTTCTCGAAATACAATCCTTGCTTTTCGACTGTAACCTACCATTGTCTGTCACATCAACTGCTGATTAAATTTGACAAAAGTACCATTTGTTTTAATTTGCGGGCTCACTGAAACAAGCATGACTGCCCTTACAAAAAGAAGTTGCCCAGTCTATTGAAATCTTTGCGACTTCTTAACGATCCTTGCGACTTTCTTCCCTACCCACTTTCTAACAACGTATTTGTATACATTGTGTGTACACCTTTTTCAGACACGGGTCTATACACTGCAGTGGTTAAACTTTCTATCGAAATTGGATTCATTATTACCGCCCGCTTTGTATATACTTTTTATCAATGGTATTGTTCAGACTTTGTATAGACTTTGTTGAGGTAAAAGTCTGTACACTGCAGTTGTTACAATGTGTATCAAAATTGGATTAATTTTTATCGCCCGCTTTTTATATACTTTTTATCAATGGTAGTCTTCAGACTTTGTATGGCCATTGTTGATACGAAAGCCTATACACTGCAGTTGTTACAATATGTATTGAGATTAGATTAATTTCTATGATCCACTTTTTATATTCTTTCATTCAATGGTAGTGTTGAGACTTTGTATAGCCTTTGTTGAGACAAAAGCCTATACACTGCAGTTGTTCCCTTATGTGTCAAATTTAGGTTAATGTTTTATTCCTCATTCTTATATACTTTTTATCAACATCAGTGGTATATAAAGCTAAATAACTTGACATATATGTAAAGCATAAAGAAGTGAGCTTCTTTACACTTTCTATGAACACGGAAATTATGAATACACAATGGGTAGAACGATGTTCTTTTTAGCCAAATGAACTCACATTTCACAAGATTGAAGCTTACATTGAGACCATATAGAACCACTGTACTGTGTAAAGAGCAACGTCCAAAAGATGTGGACAGAAAGCCCGATTTGGACAAGACCAGGGTGGACGCTGTTACGGAAGTGCAATCATTTTATTATTTTGGCCATTATAGATTATTTTTTATTAATATTTTGAGATTTCTGTCTTTTCCGTGTGCCGAAATATCTGCCTCCGAATTTTCTACTTAATCTGACTTTTTTTTTCTGCTCACCTCCTGCAAACCTTCGCTACATTAGTCGGATAAAAGTGCGAAATTCGGGGAGCAATATCGCGGAACACACGCTTGGTATTCGAATTACACAAAATGAAAGTCTTGGCATACGACCGCCTCAATGTTTGCAGTAAAAACATATATCCTAATTACAGTAATTAAAAAGTTAAATACCGAAGTTTAGTTGATTAGTCTGATAATAGTGATGGTTATATTCCCATCTAGTGTCCGTCAAGCCATATAAACACGCATTGAAAACCGCATTCATATTACTTTTCCTCCCTTTATTTAAAAACTTCGCGCAGCTAAAAAACAAACAAAAAAACACTGTGTTGTAACGTTTAACAGAGAATCCCAGATTTGGTACGAACTCCCTCGTGGAGACGAGAGCGTCCTTTCACACGGTGACTTCCACCGCGCCGTGCGTGGCCTCTCCCGGGTTGAAACCGGTTTGGAGGCACATAGGGGGCATCTTCCCCCGTTGCCTCTGGCAAATGGGGTCCTCCTCTCCTTCGAAGAGGGAGGCGAGGAAAAGAAGGACAATGGGGAGACGGCCAGAACGCGAACGCAAGCGAGTCTCTGCGCACGACATTTTGACTATTGAACGAAAGCTGTTCGCGGCGGAGTTAAAAAAAAGTGTTGTTGTTGTTGTACGCAACGGAGCGCCTCCTCTGCCAGCAAGAGAAAACAGCTGTAAAAGAAAAACTGATGCTGGAAACCCGGGATTACAGCACTGCGAACACTTCGAACGCCGAAAGAAAAGTGAGTGATTCTTCCTTCTACTAGAACGACAGCACGGAAGTTCACAAGAAAAAGCGCAAGGCGATTCGGTCACAAGTGACGCGGCTAGTGAACGACGTTGAGGCGTTGCTGCAGTCCGCGCAACCCAACAGCGAGGACCTAAAGCTACTCATCGAACGACTGGTCCTGGCTCAGGGTCAACTTAACGCCGTCGACGCCACCATCGAGCCGCTCATTTCGGAGTAAGACGAAGACCTCGAATTCACCCATGTCCTCGAATATGCGGACAAGATCGTGACCTACATGACAAAGCTGAAAAGCCAGCTAAGATGCAGTGCGGAACGCGTCAATCTATCCAACGAGAGTAATCTGATCGGAAGCACAAACAGATTGCCAACGCCAACGAAGTCGAAAATTAAACTCCCAAAACTTGACCTTCTGAAATTCAACGGTCAACGGAAGAAATGGCAGCCGTTTTGGGAACAGTTCGAGACCGCCATCCATCTGGACTCGGACCTATCGCCGGCGGAAAGGTTCAACTACCTGCGATCAGCGCTGAGCGGCGATGGAGCAGCTGCCGTTGCTGGCTTAACAGCCCACCACACAGTGGTACTCCGACGCCGTGGACCTCCTGCGGAAGACGTTCGGAAGCCAGGAAGCACTCATCCAAGACCACATGGAGGGCCTAATCGATATTCCTCATGTGTCGTCGTCACGGAACACTAAAGGCCTCAGACGTTAGTATGACAACCTACACGCTCGCGAGGACTCAAGGCGTTGGGGGTGAGCGAGGACTCCTTCTGTGCAATGCTCTGCCCGGTCCTACGTCGTGCTCTCCCAGATGACATGCTTCTGGAGTACGACCTAAAGATGGCTGCGGTGGACAAGGAGGACGACATCAGCCGGGGCCGGTTACTTTGAATACAAACCATATAGGCATAAATGTCTGAAATTTCAGGAATAAAAGTCTACAGGAGTTCTAGCAAACCTTTTCTATACACAGTGTATCCACCTTTTTATCGCGTTTCTTGAGCTAATTGGCCGACCACTCGGTATCGAAAAGCTGTAGACTGAAGTGTCTGAACTTTGAATAGAAGATCTACAGACATTCTAGCAGTATTTGCTATCCACAATATATCTCCATTTTTAACGACTTTCTTCAGTTAATTAGCACGTCAATTTGGATACAAAAGGTATACACTAAAATGTCTTAACATTGGATAGAAAGTCTACAGGCATTCCATATGAATTTTAGACACTTTAGTCTACAGCTTTTCGAAACCCAGTGGTCGGCCAATTAGCTCAAGAAACGCGATAAAAAGTTGGATACACGTTCAATAAGTAATCTATTCACTGAATCCACAATTATGTATACAAATTGGATACTCCCTCGCTCAATTTTTTTGTAAGGCTGCAGTGGCCGCTGCGGGAGAAATGACGGCGTGGCGATCGCCTTTAGTTCGGTTCTTGAGTACGGATCGGAGCCACATTTCAAAGCTGGCTCTATGGCAGTTTCCCAACTGCATTGTTCTAGTAATGTAGGTTTGAGGTGAGGGTCAGAGCGCCGTACTATGGGAAAGTGATGCGACACTATACTGTGGTCTCGCTGCGCAACCAGTGAAGGAATGTTAGGCCAAATAAAGAGAATATAGGGTGTCCCAAGTCACCAGACTTGATCTAAAATGGACCGTAAAAATCGACGCCTGCACGAAGCATTTCAAACTTTTCGTCAAATGTGTACTTCACAGGTCGGTTTTTCCTTGTAAAATTACAAAGCGTAGCGCTCTTTGTGTAACAATTAGGGCCAAAAAACTTGCCAGGCTCAACGGTGGATGGCGACGCAGACGCGCAAGTCGAGTGGCGGGGTGTGTTTGGCGCGCGTATATGTAGATGGCGTCAGGAGCAGCGTCCGAAGGTGTAGCCGACCAGCGAAAGAAAGCAGACGACACGCATACGAAATACGTTGGCAGCAAAAGCGCCGTCGAATGCAAATGCGTTTTTTAAACTTTAAGTTTGATTTTATTATCCGCATATATTATTAAACCAAAGGTACATTACAAAAATATTATGTTCCTTTGAATAAACCGTGGTGGTCGGGAGCAGCCTTGTTAAGGAGGTTATTTTGCGCCGAACCTGAGCGCACTGAACGTAGTAACGTGAACTTTTTCTTTTTCCCAAAATTTTTCTTCATTTTAAAAGTTATAGGTATATTAAAAGTACAAAAACAAGCAAAAAATAACCTCCTTCATGACGTCCTTGGTCCTCTTTCCCCTTTTCCACAGTGCCGGAGGATTCCCCTTGCCGCGGTGACTGAGGAATGTGGGGAGGAAGGGAAGACGGGGAAAGGAGGTAAGGGCGAGGATGGAAGCTGCCCGGGAACGGGGCAGCTCCCTTTCCTCGGCTGACGTAAGGACCAAAAACGGTACGATTTCGTCACACGTTGCGCGCGTTCGACCCCACAGGGCAACCCCTAGAAGGAGGAGGTTTCCGCGTCTTCCGCTTAAAATATGACGCACTGATATTTAGTTACTCTCTCCGTGCCCGCTGGGTTGCCCGAACCACGAGAGACGTGGAAACCGGAAAAAATGTAGACGCTTAAATAGGATTCTAGGGCCCTTTTAAGAAGGAAAAACCAACAAGAGTAGCGCAGGGCCGCGTGTGCCTACGGTAAGCAAAGCGCTCACATTCCGAAGACGCAGGCAGAAGGCGAGGCGCGGGACCAGCGCGCCAACGCCGAGAAGAAAGGACACGTCCAGGGTGTTGGCAGTTGGAGCCAAACTGTTTAAGGCTGAACCACCGTGGGCTGAACCAAACTGCACCGTTTTCTTACGCTACTTTACATTACGAGAGCTTACGTACTCACCAGTCACCAGGACATATATGCTTCATACTAAGCGTGGCTAGCAATTCAAGGAGAAAGCATGACACGCGACATTCGAGACACGAATGTTTCGGTGATTTATACGCAACGTAACTTAACGTAAGAAATTGGGGCAGTGTGAATGAGCAAGAACATATCCCGGAGGCGAGGGGCGCCAGTAACGAAGCGGTGGCGCCATCTAGGTATGTATAGATTAACTAAAATAAACTGAAATGCTCAATGAGAGCTTCTTCGACGTTTGAAGGTCGGCGTAAATACGCGCGTATTCGGCGATCCGACAGACACAGATTTCGGCGCTTCGGCGTATTTCGGCGTGGCGCACCCGGAAACGTACGGCGCGGTGCCGGCCAATCAGCTCGTAAGTTGACAGCCGGAAATTGCTCGGGGATCTGTTTGCCTAGCTTTACGGCTGGCTGGCTGGCTTGACTCAGCCGCCGAAATGGGCGCTTACTCACTTATTGTTGCGTTCGACGGTTTAGTTGCGAGTGTACGAACTCGCTTTTGCTATCTCCTTCGAACGAGCGAAGAACCACTGAGATAGAAGAGAAGACTATCTATGTGGCGGGCAATGTAAAATAAAAAATAAAGATAATAATAAGTATGGAAGGAAGTGTTTTGAGCACAAATCGCGGCCGATCTCCTGCCGGGACTTGATGGCAACTTGGCGATTGCAAGGAACATTTTTGAGACAAGCGTTGGCAATTTCAGCTTTTGAAATTCATCAACATTTTTTTTTTTCGGAACGCAATAGTATTACAGCAGATCTATATTTTTTCGCGTTTCATGAAGAGGGTGAGTCCGCACTGCGCCAAACACCGAGGAGACGTCGACGAAAAGCGCCGTGTGTGGTTTGGCGACGCATGTCACAATACGGGAACCCGGAAAAGTATGAAAATATTGAACTTTTTATATGTGTACCGGAACACCTAAAATGTAACGGTGACGTCAAATGAGGCACCTCTTTTCACGTCCATCGGCGAGGGAAATACGGGCTGAGCGCAGCAAAGTCTTTAACTGCAACTGCTGAAAGCATTTTTCTGGAACGGTCTACAGCCGATTTTAGTGTTCAGAAGAATCAAAGTCCGCGTTTGCGAAATTTGTTCCAGGCTCGCTCCGTCACTAATTTGTTGACTAATAGAAAATGCTCTAAAATTGCTCAAATATGCTTTGCTTGTCAGTGACGCATCGCACCATACTATTGAAAATGCTTGCTTGTTCTTACGGACAAAATCAAATTCGGTGGTGCGAACTGTAAGCTGCAGAAGGTACACATTCAGCAGAAAAGCCATTCAATGGCTGGACGCCATATTTTATGGTGCTGGTCATTAGGCATGCTCAGAACGGGCTCATACTTATAGGCTGCTGACAGCGGCACCCTTTCACACGGCAGCGTAAAGGTACATTGGTATTGATTGAGAGAAAACAGATCGTTCCTCGTGAACGTTTGAATAGCGAGAGGACTATCTGCCTTCAAAGTTCGGTGGCAAAGTTCGACATTATGGAAGTGTAACTTATCTCGTACGGTATGAGACTTAACCTGAGCTCTGCAACGTTCTCCACGCTGCTCTGATTACACAACGGAACTGCCTGTACAAGGCGTGCGGATGTTGAGCTGGTTCGATCCCCGCGCTGCCACGATTGTCCTGAAACAGTATATTATTTGTCCCAGTGTGATGGAATTATGCGGACGTGTACGGTAATAGCTAATAGCTGGGGGACGGTTGATCACTCAATTCATGATATGCCGGAGCCTGCCCCAAATGGACGAGCATAATGCGACAGAATTGAGATGCTCCTTATGCTCATCCGACAATCAAAATAAACGTCTATAAAAAATTGACAGTATACACTGGTGCTGAAAACTAAACAGATCTGGAGCTCAGCTTCGAAAGTGCTGATATCAAAGCAACTTCAACCTCTTCTTATTTTCTTTCTGAATCTAGACAAGAAATGCCCTAATTATCTAGAACTACTGTGACTCTAGCTAGAACAGGCTGCCGTGTATTACGTGTGACCTGACTGATAGCAACAGTGCCGCCATGCAGATCATGCGCAGGTGGCGTTTCTGCCGTGATACGGAGAATCAAAGAACGCCCACACCATCGATTTCAGCCCACTATGTTAATCCAGGCAGTCGAGCGCACCCAGACGCAGTCCATGCTACAAGTGAGAGCATGTGGCCCTGAACAGTGCTTGCACTGCACGAGCCCGTGTGCTTGGCAGGGACGGTAAAAGCCCGGATCCCGCGCTTGTAGCCTCCGCTGCGTCTGGACTAAAGCCTGGTTCAGACAGTTGCGTTTGACTGCGTTTGACTGCGTTGCGCCAGCGAGAAACCAGGACATCCCTGCTACTTATATCGCGTGCTAAGATGACGAAGCACAGATGTGCTGGTGACTGGCTTTCTGCTCGCCGCAACGCAGTCAAACGCACTCAAACGCAAGTGGTCTGAACCGGCCTTAAGCTGAAAGCGAAGTATAGCTCAACCGAACCACACTTTCTTGCCTCACGAGCGACGTCTGGTTTTCTCCTGGAAAAGAAAGGCGTCCTATACTTCGTTTAAGCTTCGGTCCAGACGCAGCCAAGCTACAAGGCGAGCTCTGGCTTGCATCCCTGCCAAGCACGCGGCTCGTGCAGTGCAAGCACTGTTCTGGGCCACATGCTCGCGCTTGTAGCACCGGCTGCGTCTGGACCGAAGCTGGAACGAAGTATAGTGTGTAATTTGACGACTCGCGCATTCTAGCTATCATCCTGAGGGTGAGCGGAAAGCTCTGAAAAAATAATGAAAGTCAGAATTTAGACGTGTTCAGAAGAAAATACTAAAAGTGACGCGTCAGGAACGTTTATCGAAGTAGCGAAAGCAAACGTGCAAGGTTGAAGCTCGCCACGTGATTTTTAATTTAGCTCGAGCTTGCTGGCCTTATCGACATCATGAGGCATGCAAACATATGATGGTGGACGACCCCTTTACCACCGGGACACAGAAACGGTAAAACATTAGGCCAGCCACGCTTTGGACAACATGATGTCGCAATCGTTATATCTCTTATTTGTTACCTGTATTGGCATGGCTTCTTCCAGCAGACACTACCAGCGGCATTACTGGGAAAGGGCAAGTCGACATCAAGCTCCAGTGACTTTGAGGGCAGGAGTTTTGGAATTCCCCATCAAACGACGTCAGGAGTCAAGTAATCCGCTTTTTGGAGGCAGTGATACTGCAACGGGTATTAGGTCTGGAGATACTGGTCAGCGTGAAGGCCCACGTGTTCAAGAACCGCCACAGATTCAGTTTGACATGCTCAAAAACATTCTGCACAAAGCAAACAGGCTTGAAGACCTAATGCGTGATGATAGCAGTAGGTTTCTCGGTAACGGGATTACTTTGTCACGCGACGCAGTTCGGGATGTATTCGGCAAACCGAACGAATCCAAATCTCCGAGGCCCAGGCGTGAGCAGAATGAGAGTTCATCCGGGCAAGCTTTTTAAACTTCCGAGGAAGGTAGTACTTCACAGGCGCCCAAACACAAAGCGTACTCGTTCTATTCCTACATTGCGTTCCGTGACTACGCCAACCACAACTACAACACTGTCGACGACGACCAAAGCTTCGATCACGCTCTCTACCAAGCGAAGAAAGCTGTTTGTAAGGTTGCGTCGCACCAATCCCTCGAAATCAAATAACAGAATCGAAGTAAACACCTTACGGAAAAGCTACATAAAAAAGTCGGATGAACGCTCAAAAAGGTCGTGCCTCTGAAGGTCGAAACACTCTTTATTAACCACGACGGCTTTGGAAGAAGGAGTTTCGGTGGCGTTGAAAAATACTCTCATCTCAGCAACCCTGAAGGGTTGATGAAGCGAAGGTTTGAAACCTTCAAGGATCTTGAGGTTCACACGATTCGTGGAGGGTCGACGTGGTTTCAAATGCCAGACGTTGAAGTGGTGTATAAGAAGGCAATCATTTATAAGACAGCTACTGAGAACAGTTCCATGGAAATGTTCTGCTTTGCGGGCTACCACAAGGCTGCCAGCATCACATGGCATGTCAACGAACGTTCGCCCGACGAGTCAATAACTATCGAAACGGCTTACACGAAACGAGACCATCTGAACATTGTCGTTTCGCGGCTAAGAGTAAGCCGCTTGGACGTGCTTCCTTCGAGGACGGGAAAATACACGTTTCAGTGTGCGGTGAACGTCGATGACTCTGACGCTCAATCCCGCATCGAAGTGAAAACCGCCTTTAACAACAGCTGTATCGATAATACGGACTGCGATGCCAGAAACGCGTTGTGCACCTTGGAAAATGTGAGTGCAAGGATTTCCTTCCCGTGCCACTCCGATCAAAGCACACAACGTGCCGCTCATTCGGGTACATCGGCTGGCCCTGCAACTACGACGAGCAGTGCTCCTACGCCGTGCAGAACAGTCTATGTGACTCTAGGAGAAAGTGCGGGTGTCAACAGTACTACAGGCCGTCGAGCGACAACCAGTCCTGCCTTGCTAAGAACGGCCTAGGCGCTGCATGTTCCTCGCAGAGCGACTGTGACACATTCCGAGCAAAGTGCCGCAGCGGTCATTGTCGCTGTCCGGAAGGGACAACTTCGGGGAAAGGATGTGCGTGAGTGTGCCGTCTTCCACGTTACTCGAACGAATGAAAAACAAGATGTTTAGGTCCGGCAACGCGTCGGATGTACTTTCCGCTGACAACTCAAGTGCAACAGGATTGCCTGGCAGCGACAAGAGGAAGTTCAACGGTGCAGCAATAACGACCTTGTCGTTCTGGAGGGTTTGGTTAGTAGTGTCCATGACATATACTATATCATTTATCGTTCATAAACTCTAAAAACAAAAACGCTATGCCTGTTGTTTTTGGAAAGCTTCTTCAGTACACCCCTTGCTCGACGTGTCAGCTTATGTTAGATACATTAGAAATCCTAAAAGAGGGGACGACTGACATCGTTCGATCTTGGCGACAGGAATGAGTGTATTGTCCGTGACCCTAATGCACAAGAATCCTCTATCTTACAATCGACTAAAATCCTTCTAGTAATACTTTGACTTCTTCTTATCGCCCTCTTTCTTAAAACGGCGGTGAGTTTCTTGACAAAAAGTTACGGGTTTGTGCTTAATAAAATAGCACTTCTTCAGTGCTTTAGTCGTCTTGGCTGCCTCTTCTGAATTCATACTTCCACACCTGTGGTGCATTTGCACAGCAGCCGTGCACCATTTTCGTCGTTCAGTATCGTGAAGATGGGGATGAATATATCTGAAAACTTTATGGTGTCATCGGAAACTTGTTTTTCTTATGTATACATATTGTTGCGGAAATTGTTTTTAGCATGATGTTTGCAAGATCAAAAAGTGCTCGTAGCATGTGCGTGTTTCTGGACATGAAAATATCACATTAGAAGAGGTAACTAAAGGCCCTGTCACACTGAGGCAACACGACGGCAACAGCAACACAACACGTTGTCCAACAGTCGGGCAACTTGTTGCTCGCTCCCCATGTTGTCCGACAAACCTGTCACATCGAGGCAACAGCACGACAACATGGACGACAACTAAAATGTTGCCTCGGTATGACAGCTTTCGGCAACAAAAACAGCAGCAACTTGTGTCGGACAACGTGTGTTGCCCTAATCGCTGGCTGAGCGAATTTTGGGCCGGCAACACGACAACATAAATAGCTTCGATGGTAGAGCTAGTCCCCTATAAATAACGTCTTACTCAAAAAGGCTTGGAAAACGTTATTTAACAATATTTAGGGCTGGCGTGCAGCTATATTATTTCCGATTAATGTTTTTGCTGCGTAGTTACGGAAAGCGATTTTCGAAATGGTCACAGCTACGGTTGTGAACGTTCAGACTGGTTTTGAAATTAGAACTGCCGAGAGACCAGCTCACATTACTGATAGTAAAATAAAATGGCATGCCTACTCACCCGCAGATGAAATATAATAAAAATAGCCCAGAAAACCAAAGATTACAAAATCGAAGCATTAAAACGACCATTCTTATCATAATTGTTGATGCTTGGAAACAGCCGCTACCAGACACCTGATTTGTTTTCAAAATACCCAGGACGTTTTGGGGGAATGAAGCGATCACATAGCAGGCGGTAGGCAAGTAGACAGCGTTGAAAAAATATTTATTCCACCCATTGTTATGAAGGCCGATCGTGTCGCTGTCGCAGTTTTGAAGCACTGTCAGTTCAGCCACCGTGGTTCAGCTCAACACCACGCTACAAAAGACGCTTTGGGGTAATGCCGGTGCTAACTCAATTTTACAGTAGACATAGGAATTGCATGAAAGAACCGGACAGAAACACTTCATACAGTGGCGTAAATACCGAAAATATATCGGCGATGTCACTTTTCTCGGTTAGGGCTTTCTGCTTTGTCAGCCAATGAAGAACATTTCGATAAAATAAAGAGCGGAAAATACTCCCCGTGTCAAGTTTTCTAATCACCGTCACTGGTTGATGTCGTACAGTGGTAATTCCCGGCCCTTCGAACGCACTAGCACTTTGTAGAGTCACATTTCCAGCGATTCCGCGCCGCACACAAACGAAGGTAAACAATCAAGATGGCGGAGTGTTCCCGTGTCAACGCCCGTGTTGTCCTTGCCGTCAGCGCGTTGTGACAGGGTTGTCGGACAACAAATCGAGAAACACGGTTGCCGAGGTGGCAGCAACATGTTGCCCGACTGTTGCTGTGCCGCGATGTGACAGGGTCACCGGCAACACGACTTTCCGTGTTGCCGGATAGGTTGTCCAACTGTTGACTCCGTGTGACAGAGCCTTAAAGGGTTCGCTTCCAAGTTGGCACTTCAAGGCTGCGGTCCCTACGGCATGGCCATGAAAAATGACAATATGTGCCCTTGTTTGTAGCGCGATTCTGACGCTTAGTCACTACCTAAAAATATTTAACTCGTGTCACCTTATAGAATAGGCAATGGGCCTCATTTGGATATATGATATATATTTCTGAAGCAACAAACGATATCGGGGATGATCTGCGAATATTGGTGTTTTTGGTCATACATGGTTTGGTAGTACAAATAGGGAGAGTTTACCGTTAGAGAAATTTGCTCCAAAATTTCATGGTTTGTAGATAAAGAGTGTTTTCTTTGCACAGCGTGGCCCTTTTTTTCATTTTCTTTTTAGTTTCGGAAATTGACTTCTTGGAAAATTGGCTTTACGGAAGCATATTCACGAGCTATTTTCTGGACAACTGTGGCATATTTGTTTCTGAAACTTCTTATAACTATTGATATATAAAACCTACAAACGTGTGTTAAATTTAATTAGGATTGACGTAAAACTTTTGCTGTAAGACTCGCGTAAAAACCAATGAAAATGGTAAAATCAGACTAACATCGTTTGGTAGTACGAATGCACCGGTATGGGTTTTCAACACAATTGATCAACCTCTTATGCAGAGACAAATAAATAAGTGCTATTTTGCATAGCGAAGCCCTTTTTCGCAATTTCGCATTTGGTTTCTCTAAAAAAATTCATAAAGTTCAGGCAAAATTGCATCCTTCTTAGACACAAAAAATCACATTTGTCTATATTTATACTATTCGATGGGTAATCATGTTGTCATAAAGAAGGGTTAATATCTGATATACAAAATAGCAGCTTTTGTTTTCAGTAAACATCTCTAATATTTGTTTGAGGATGGACACAAACATGATTGCCGGTTCTTTAGATGTGCTTTTATGGACATAAAACAGATTTATTGGCATCTAATAATATTTATTGTATGGAATAGATAAACAATGCGATGTATTAGACTTTCACAATGATCTTGCTTTGGTTTCTTGATAGGTGTAGAGCTTAGTTAGTTTTAAAAACAATTAAAAACTGTTTGGGTGTTTTATTGCGCTACCTGCTGGATGGCAGACAAACTGCTGATTTCTAAAGTTCAAGAAATTTTCGAGGGCGGCGTTGGCGTTTGTATCATCATCAGTGTCCGTGTATTTTTGCCTTCACATTTAGAAAATATATTGGAAGATTTACTATCGACAAATAAATGGTTTGAGTACTGGGTCAGGCTAATAAATCTAAGATAAATATTTACACAAGCGTAGTGTGATATATTGTGTTGATTATTCGATATGATTGAAATCAATAAACAATGAAGACGAAAAGGAAAAGAATACACCCGAGTTCACCTCATGCCTAGAGCCACTAAGTGAGCTGCGCTTGGAGTATCGGCACTCCGTTCCCCAACATTGTTGTGGGAGCCGCCATTTCGGGTCTAGTGCAGAGCAAACGCAACTGCCGATCGTCGTGATTCAAAAGTGCGACTTCCTCAGCATTTTATCCGGTGTTAGGAAGCTGGTGCAATATTGCTTTGCTCTGTCGCGGACTGTTTAAACATTTGTGGAGGACAGAAAAGAGTTTCCTGTGATTTTAGATAAAGCTTCAGATCACTGGCAACCATGATTTTACGCCACGATATGGCCAAGTGTCGTTACTCTGAAGCGTAGCTTATTTAATGACACTATTCGTGCCCTTTTTCAAGGGGCTTGTAATACCTGAAGGGGCCATGACGTAAGCCCCGTGGGTTCCACAAGCCACTACTTTTTGACACCTGCCTCTTCCTCATTGTTCCCGCTAGTGGCACTATACTTCGTTTCACCTTATGTTGTATCGCAGCAAAGGATAGAAGCGCGAGCTCATAGCGTTGCCAGCTGCTCTTAATTCACGAGAGCTTGTGCCGCCGAGATGTGCCCCAGACCAAGAAGCTCGCGCTTGTGGCCTTTCCTGCGGTACATCATAAGGTGAAACAGAGTATAGTGCCAGCGAACCTCCTTTCCCGTGACTGAAACTGAAACTAAATATGAATAATACACCATTATTATAGCTTATTTAGTTATAACCAACTACACATAATGAGAGAAGGAAGCGGTCGGGTAGGAGAAACGCGGGTTTTATGTGCGACCGTTCTAACCGTCTTTAGAAGAGAGAACACGCGAGCTTGCGCTGATTTCAAAAAGACGATCCAAAGAAAAGAGGCGGCACGCTGTGTTTTTTGTGATTGTGCGTCTAATTTATATATAGGTATATTTGAAGATCGACGATGGACGTCGATCGTCTCGAGGTAATGTAACGTAGTAACATTATATAAAAAATAAACATAATGAAGGACTGCACGACTTAATTTTTTAAATTCTTGGATTGTAATAAGGCGGTAGCCTATTGTACTTACTGTTGACGAAGAGCAATATGAGGTGACGAGGTAATGATTAATTGATGAGGCTCTATAAGGATGACGACATTAGTGGGTGTCGAAATACAACGTACAGTGCCAGACTTGTTTCAAGTATCGTGTACCCAAAGACTTTTCTTCACCCGCAACAGAATATGGTAGAATCATTGAGGATGATGCTTTACAACTGTACGTGGAACAGAGAAACTGCATTGCGCAAAAGTGCGGCTTATTAATTAATATAAAGGACGGAATTCTAGCAGCATCCCCTGATGGACGGCTTGGAACAAATGGCCTTGTTGAGGTGAAGCGTCCCCGTTTCAAAAGATTCTTGAAGCCTACTGAAACCGCAAAAGAGTATGAGGCGAAATATAAAAAAAGAGCCTGGTGTAAAAGGTCCAAATCACCACCATAGATTCTACTACCAAATACAAGGGCAGTTACACAATCCACAAAGAGATTTTTGGGATTTCGTTATATTTACACTCAAGGGCATTGATATCCAACGTCTTCAGAGCAATGACACCATCTGGCCAAACAACATAGAGCCTTTTCTACTCAAGTTTTACATGAAAGGCCGGACTTCCGCTGAAATTCCTCACGTAGACGAGTTGTTCGATCGAATAAACTGCCATTACTCCCGATCTGGGAATCTCTCGATCTTCGTTCGTAGGCCATAGTGTCATGAGATCGAGGGGTGTGGCTCTTCGTCCGCCGAACATTGCTTCGGTTGGTGTTTTTCCCGTGGAAGATGAGACCGTAATGTGGTGCCGGAACAAGAACTTGGCGATTCTTCACTAAACTGCTTCTTCCGTAAGCTTCAAGAGGGCTTTCTTCGTTTCGCACACCATCTGTTCTGCTTGCCCGTTCGTTGCAGGATGGTATGGTTAACTAATGTAATGCCTGATGCCGTTTTTTGTTTTGTTTTTTTGTTTTGTTTTTTAGAAACTTGTTTATTTATTTTTTTAAACGAGATTCGGCGCGTTATCAGAGGAAAGTATTTTCGGTAGGGCAAAAGTAGCGAAACGAGTGAGTAGAACGTCAATGACGCGTTTGTACGTCGTGGCATGCATCGTGTAAACTTACAACCACTTAGAGTACGCATCGACCATGACTCCGCAGATGCGGATACGTTTCGCCATGCACCCACCGACTGAATAGTGGATCGTTTTCAGTTACTGTTCATAATGGCGCTGGACTCGAGGAAAACTTCGAGTCTTTCCGCAAAGTTAGCCCAGGTGCCAACACTTTTGTCGAAAGCCGTAAGTGCTCGAAACGTCAACAACGTCGGTAGCGACGTGCTGTGCTTGACACTTGACGCTTACCATTCGCTGAGACGAAACTTGCTTTTACGTCTGCCACTAGTCGTCCGATATCAGGTCATCACCGCAACTCCATCTCCCGACAAAACAGGTCTTTATTGTCCGCATGTCTATAGTTAGCAATCATGTGAACTTATAAATTCCCGAACGCTCATCACTTGCCGTCACTAAACTCCGCTCAATCATAGTGTCTTCATGGCTAATAAACGTCTTCCTATTTATACTGATGCTTTTCATCATATTCCTCCTAAGCTGTACTTACAACATAATGTGTGTCGGTACTTCCGAAAATATTGCAACGGCGCTTGTTTTCTGGGAACTATAATGTAACAACTATTACAACATCTTCCGGATCCCATAAAACACAATATTTCGTTACGTCACTTTTCAGTCGTCATTATAATGGCGAGGTAAATACCGTAAATCGCGAAGCAGTTTACTAGACGTCCGCTTCCACTGGTGTCTTGGAAGATTGAGTCAACTGAGCGTGCATTCCTGCAGAAGAGTTTTTCATTGACAGAATATTGACACGTCAATCAACAATTGATTCCTTCTCGGTAAGATTTATTGCGAAAGCCCGTCGCAACCGCCGAACCGCATGTCCCTATATCAGCCTGACATTCTCGCATAGATGAGTTTGCTGGGCCACGCTATTGAGCCAGCTGAGCACAGCTGGCAGCGGCGCGAGCAAGGCCACGAGGGGAACGTGAAGTGCTCGAGCCATCCCACCGTGAACCAATATTTCGGCCACCCCACGGGTGCGTGTCGCCATCTATTGGTTGAACTAACGCCTTGTTCAAGATGGCTGCCGTGGGACCGCAAGAACGTAATTTGAATGCACTTCAAATACATAACAGGGGTAGAAGCTGAGCTAGTTGGTGGTACATATTACAACGGTTTAACCAGCTGAACGTCGAAAAGAGGGAGAAAGAAGTGAAGACAGGCGATCGCTGGAGTCCAGGAAAGCGAAAAAAGATTCCTTCGGAAAACCAGTATCCGAGATGGCACAGAAAGATCAAGTGGGAAGAAAATTAAGACAATAATAGAGGAGCAACAACATTAAATGATGGAATAAGTTACAAGAAGGTATTATAGCCACAACGCCAATAGACAAAAGAGAGAAAACGAAGGATCAGTATTAAATAGTTGGTAGTCCAGCGATCGCCTGTGTTCACTCCTATCTCCCTCTCTTCGTCGCTCAGCTGGTTAAACAGTTTTAAATACATTTTGCTTGTGAAACAAGCTCCTTTATTTTTGTTGTCCCCTGGAATTAATAGGTGGCCTTAACCTTTCCTGGTCTGAGTAATCTGGGCATATAGTTTGTAGTCCTGTTCTTCAGGAATATATATTTGCGGAATTTAATATTTATATAATAATGTAAGCCAGATTGTTCCAAGCAACAAAAGTACAATGGCAACCTGAACGTCCGCGTACTATAGACCGACACGCTGCTTACAAACCAGCACGCGCTTGTCCACACCAGGTGTGGGCACTGCGCGTGCGCAAGCATCGAAATCGCGTGAAGTGAAGCGTCTGCGCATGCGCAGTGCCGTCGACAGCGCCATCGCAGCTGCGTGACGTCCAGCGCCGCGTGTTGGTCTTTTGCTCCAATCACTAGCCTTTATCGTGTTTTTAATAACAGTCTAGACCTCACATTATTTCGATGAGGTCAACCCCCTCTTTTTCTGGATTGGATTGTACGAGCTATCAGCTTCCGGAAACATGTCTGCTTGAGATGGTGAGTCAACTAGAGTTAGTTTACTTTTTACTACGGTGTTAAACGATTTTCTAAGTCGAAAGCCTTACTTGTCCCATTGAGAGAAAAAACGGCGTATTAAAAATTCAATTCAGCGGCACGCGCCACTCAATCGTATGCTCAAGAGCGACACTGTCCTTGGTGTCGTCTTTGAGCTCGTCGTTGAGGTCGCACTAAACCTTTAGAACGACTTACTTGTCCCGTTACGCAAAAAAGCAGCGTCGTTTTGCCTGAAAGATGACCATAAAGATGCGTCGTCAAGCACGCGCCGCTCATGCTCAAGTTCGCGCTTGCGTGTGTTACCGTAGGAGCGCCGCTGTGTAAAAGGTGCGTTTCGGACTTCATCTGTGCTCGTTGTATGCTTCGTGCGATGGATTGTGAAGCGACCGCGACTGCATCTACGGCTTCAACATCGGCTGCAGCGCCTACATCTACGGCGGCTTCCGCTGGCAAACGTGGCCGCCCACGCAAATACGCCACAGCCTCCTTAAGTGTCCTTCTCTAGGCGTCCTTCTCGACGTCGTCCTAGACGTCGTTGTTGACGTCGTCTTCTAGAACGTCATCCTTGACGATCGTCCTAGACGCGTTTTGACGTCGTCCTAGACGTCGCCCTTGTGATCGCCAAAGAGATCGTCCTCGGCGTCGTCCTAGGCGCTCTCCTCGAAGTCGTCTTCAACGTCGTTCGAGAGGTCGTCCTAGACACCGTACTTGGCATCGATCTCGAGGACGTCGCCCTCGACGTCGTCCTATAGACCGTTCCATTAGGGTCATAGCAGAGAGGGTAAAAGAGAAAAAATGCACTCCCCTCTCACCCCGCATGTCGTTTGGTCCGCCGAGTGGGCGGTAGCTAGCGTTCGGCTGGCCTGCAAACTCTGTTTAAAATCCCGTCATTTTAGAAATTTGAAGCGCAGATTCGCAGATTTTGGTATGCCAGTTGTCGTGTAATACTATGCTAGATAAAAAAACTCACAGCGTCCAATTCCGCTGCTACCTGCGCGCGAATAGAAAAAAAAAGGAAATTGCGTCAGATTGGCCGGTCTCTCTGGCGAAAAGATAATCCGGTTCCTGTACCTTTTTTTTTTTTTACTATACAAAGTTCGTACTGGTGTAGGCCTTTAGCCACCATGAGCGGAAGTCTGAAATAATAAATAAAAACGTGCTCCCCTGCCGCAATACACGCAGTAGTTGAGGGTAGTACTGCCGGCTGACTCAACGGATATTTAAGCAACGGACAAAAAGATACGTTAATTGATCATTTACAGAAATAGGAACAGCAGAGAGCGATAGGATGATTTTGTAGTAGACATAACTATTCTAAGAACATGAACCACTTCACAACGGCAGCCACGAGCGAGAGTTCGATGTTCGTACAGCCCGCCGATACAGCTCAAAGATGGAGAACGGGAACCTCCGGTTTGTCGTCTGCTAGCGGAGTCGGGCGCGTGCCCTCTCTCTCGTTTTACCCCGCCGAACCCGCTGAATTTCCCGGATGTATGGAGAGGGCGCTGTGGTCGAACAAAATGGTGCCGCCCAGAGAGCGCTTAATGAAATGGTCTATACGTCGTCCTAAACTTTAATACGTGTAGAAATATTACTCGAAAACATTTCTCCAGCGGGAGTATGAAGCCTTGCGCAAGCTTCCTACACTTAGGGCCGGTTGCACCAACGCCGCTTAGCGAAAAGCGGAGCTTAGCCAGGAACCCAAGCTAAGTTTCGGTTTCGTTCGGTTGCACCAAAATCGCTTATCGCTAAACCTAGCACTAAACTACGCTTATATTGAGCGCGCAACATTGAGCGCTTTGCTTTGCTTGTTTCTAATCCTGTATTATAGTCATGGCGGCTGGTTTGTAGGCGGTCGATGCGGTGGACGAAATGGGTTGTATGCAGTGTTTTAGGCCACAACAGCGTGAGAGTCTCGACAGAATGGCCTTTGCTGTTGTACAAGGATGCAAAACATTGTCTCGTGAGTGTTTATCGACCCCTGTTTTCGTTGGCTCTCCACTCTCAGTGCGTGTCAGCTCTAACCGAGATACTTGCACGGAGCTGTGGGGCTCGCTCTGTCTTCCCGTTGGTTTTTCTGTCAACGAGCTTGTTCGCATGTACTTACTGATTTTCGCATAACTGTAACGTATTGCTATTTAACACCTTGTTAATTTCTGCTTGCAGAAGCATATCCTATAATCCGAGTCGGTGCGTTGAATAGTAGCCGTACATGATCTCGACCGTCAGCTGATTGTCGACACTTCTGCCGTTTGCATCAGATTGCGGTGCATTTAAATAATAACACTGCGAAAATTCAATTTCTTTAGTTTTGAGACAACCTTCAGTGAATTTGCCTTGTCTCGCGAGTAGAATCTTCACTTCAGAAAACTGCGTTCTATAGCCGCAACTTTTCTGGTGATCGTGCTTTTTAAAAATGTTTTGCTTTATATCTTTTATTCGTGGCGACGACAAATCGTAACGACTACAATGCGAGATTCGTTCAGCGCTGTATTGGGGCTGGCTGGGGCAGGTGATGCGAAGAGACGACCGTTCTCGTCGGCACGATGTGATGTACTAGTGGGAGTTTTCGTACTTCGAAGTCTGCCGCCGTCTATTTGTATGAACTCAAGATCTGCCTATTATCATGTATCACTCGCGAACAAGCTTCTGGTTCTCTGTCAGCTGGAATAAAAAAAAATGGTTCTGGGCGACCTTTGCGTGTTCAATAATTGACAGTTTGTATGATCATCAAGGGATCTACCAGTAGTATCGCTTTGATGTATTGATAGTTATACCTTCTTTCTTTGTCACTAAAGCAAAATATACGTAGTTCCATTACCAAAGGGTTTGACACAATCAGGTTCAACGACGGTACACTGCAGTTCTGCTACCTTGCTGATAGCAACGAGTACGGTCGATGCAAGCTCTCGACGACTTTATTCAACGATTTCCGGGCATTTTCGCAGCTGCCGTGGCGAGTTCGTCACTGTTTTGAACTTCATCGGTCTCGGGCATGACTTGATTTCAGTAGTCATCTTACCTGCCTACTTATTCTCGATGATGTTTTGTCTTCAGCGATGTGGCGAGTCCTCGAGTTCGGTGAGATTTGGGGCCCCCGATGGCTCCGTTATCTCAAAATGTGAGCACGAAAACTACTGTCACTGTCAAAATATTCTGTTATCAACCGATATTAAACACACAATCACAGATGTTAAAGAGCATTCGTGTTTATTTAAAGCGTTGATTCCTGTTTTTGAAAGTTAAGCGAAAAAATGATTGAATTTGGAGACCTTTAATTCGTTACTCACCGAAGAAATACAGCGAAAAGCAGACGCCAACAACGGCTACTACAACAGTTGTTTTTTTACATCACGTGATTCTTTTTCGCCAATCGTATTCATCCCTTTGAGCGTTCCCTAGTTCGCTCTGTTGGTCCCTACATTCCCTACGCAAATCGAGCGTTTAGCTAGGGGCGCGTCTGTAAAGCCGGGTTAACGTTGGTGCAACCGGAATTTAAACCCGTGCTTATCCGAGCTCGGCTTAGGGCGGTAAGCCGACTTAGGAAAGAGCCGCTTTGGGTTAAGGTAAGCGACGTTGGTGCAACCGGCCCTTGGCCAGTCTTGAGTGCCCTCCTGTAATTTTTTTCATCGAGGCTGTTTATGGCTAGGGTCCCGTGGACTTTTCGTGTGTGGCAACAGGAAATGTTGACACGCCTTCATGACGTCTTTTGACGTCACGAAGCTGTGACGTTACATGAAGTCAAGTTCCCCGCTAAATTTAGCGGGAACACTTTCCCGCTAAATTTGGCGGCAAATTTTTCGCTAAATTTAGTGGGAAAATTGACGTCACGCGCCCTCAACACCAATGCAGTTTCCCCGCTAAATTTAGCGGGAAGATTGACGTCACGTGACACGAAGTTGTGATGTCACGAAGTCGTGACATCTGCTGTAACGTCTGTGTCGTGTGCTAAACAGCCTCGCCAGAGATCTACCTTCAGAGTGGAATGGCTCATCATTCTTATTTCATTATCTCACACAAGAAGCACGCCTATGATGAAACACAAAACATACAAAGTTCGTACTTAATAGTCAACACAAATACTTAAAGCTCAATACTACATACGCAGAGCGTTTTCATATGGGGACCAACAACACCGGTAGTACCGCGAGAAGGACAGCTATTAGACTACTAAATATTAGCGAGCGCAGTCATATCCAAAACTCAAGGTTTCGAATGGAGCATAAACAAGATGCACATCGCTTCTTTTTTTTTTTTTTGTGAGAATTAGGACAATATCATTTTCACGTGTCTTTCAATGTCGGGGCAGAATTGAAACTTCCGCAGTCAGTGTCATTCAGACACTAAACAGAAGTTTTTCTATCAGGAGCGAGCCTTGTATCCGTGGTGACCAAAGCCACGACGTCCCGATCGGTACAGATCATAAGCGGGCTGGCCGAATTCTGCGCGGCCATATCCGAGGCGCCGCCATAGCCAGCGGGGCTATATCCTGCTGGCCCGTATCCTGCTGGGCCAGATCCTGCTTGACCGTAACCTGCTGGACCGTACCCTGTTGGACCGTACCCTGCTTGACCGTAACCGGGGCGGGTGTATAGATCTGTGCCGTATCCGTACTTCGCGGCATATCCGTAGGCGGGTGCGGCGGCCGAGCGGTACGCCGGTGCCCGGAAGGCGCCGGTGGCTCTTGCGTTGGGCCCGCTGACCACGGGTTTGGCGTTGAAGACTGCGTCGGCACCTCAGCCCCGGCGCCGTGCCGGGCTCGTTGGTGTCCACGGTGGCCCTGAAGCCCCCGGCGTCGGCCACGTAGTTGACGCGGCGGAAGAGGCCGTTGGCGTCCGTGTAGCCGTACGAGCCGGTTCTGGAGTTGCTGGCGTCGGCGTCCTCCTTGTGGAACAGCTTGGTGCCGAACTCGTCCACCGTGTCGTAGCCAAAACTGAATGGCACCGACGGCTGCAGGAAAGGTTTTGAATGTTTTAGATTGTTGATACATACTTTCGCCGTGAAAGGAGTTAGACTCGTATAGGCCCAAGCGTGACGTTGTTACATATGCCTCATGAAACAGTGCTGTCGAGGCTCGTTTACATTGTGCATTTTCTTTTACACGCAACGCTTTCTTGACACATCGGCGGCGCGCAATCGGCTAGTTCGAATGACGAGCTTTACGCACACCTTTAAGGGGCGGTACAACGATATTAAACTGGAACGTTTTTCACTTTGCATGATGTTTACTGGCACTAATGGGACCCAAGCACACTCGCATGCCACGCCATTGACCAAGGAACCTCTTTGTTGCGGTGCATTTTCAAGGATGAAAGCGAGCGTTTTCTTTCTAACTCTCCTTCGCAAAAGTTGACGACGTAGCGTGGGATCGCAGTATTTCCTAGTGTCAGTATTTGAATGCGGCTCATAGATTGGGCCCGAGCATTGCGTGGGCACTCGATTTTAGCTTGTGATAATTGATAGCTCGAGAAGCATTCGGGTAGTGGCCCGTGTCCAATCGCTGAAATGACGACAATAGCCGAACCATAACACAGTGTCTCGGACACAGCGCGGTTCTGTGCCTTGCCAACCCCAGCGCGTGGCTATGATTAGCTTTGGCGGCATATAATCGGCTCTAGATCACGTGGCTGCTTGTTCTGGCTGCGAGTTGAGGGGGCGAACGCTGCTCGTTGTATCGTTATTTGCTTTCACTCCCGCGACGATTTATTGCGCGGGGAGAAAGACGAACGCGTGTTTCATTGGTTATAAACATCAGGATTTTGTTCTAAGCGGTATTCGGGAAAAGTAAAAAAATTGTGGCACCGCCGTTTTATCTTGACGGACGCTTTAAACAGATAATTTCCACGGAGATTTCACAGGCATAAGAACGCAATAAAACAAAAGCCGAAAAGTTATTTTTGCAATGATCAGGATTCTTTTTTTCTTCTTTTGTCTCTGTTGTGAACAGAGGACGAGTGCATGGCTGTTCTGGGCTGTTCCAATATAAAGGGGTATTGTTCCTTTATCCGGTTGTTTAATCCTACTCCGCGCTCCGTGCTCATGGTTCCAGATAAGCAGTCGTATTGCATCAACTGCGTTGGCTGGCTACAGAGCTGAGTCAATACCGTAAAATAGTTAACGTAAATGGACCTCTCAAAGTCCTGGCCGTTCAATCTTCGTGAAGATGAGTGCACTCCCTCGATGCCATTCACGCCAATAGACACTGACCGGGCGAGAACGGAGGGAGATCCATCAGTTGTTTTGTCTCCTGCGCGAGCTTCCTACCTACGATCGCACTTCAGAAACTCGTGAACTTCGAGCATGCACACGCAGCCGAAGCATGGTGAAAGGCAATGAGCACGTGCTGGATGTCAACCATCCAAAAAGGACACTCTGCCGTTTTCGTCCTGTGAGTGACTATGGCAAAATTCAGGGTAGACCTTTATCTCCAAATTACTATAATGCATAAAATGCAGTATTTGAGGAACGCAGCATGCAGCAAGTGTAGTTAAATGCGCTGCAGGTTCTGGCGTCTAGCAGCAGTAAGCACTCCTAGAAGCGCAAGCTTGCCCCCAACTAGTTTCATTGTTTCACGTGCGTTCGTGAACAGTCATTTTGGTCGTTCACTTCAAAAGATTTATACAGATGAGACGTGCGCGTGTAGAGCGTGCGCCTGCATTCCAGCGTTCCATTTCGTGGGTTGGGTAATTTGTCAAAGGGATTCTTGTAGGCCTCAGGTTCTGTATGGCAGTGTTCTTGTCAGAATCACAGGCAACTGAGGTAACTCACGTAAACGGGATCGGCGTACCCGGCCCCACGATACGCTCCACGGCTCAGGCCCAGCCCGAGCAGCGAGTCTTCAGCATGAACGCTGGCAGACATGTACAGGACGATAAACTGCAAGCAAGAACAGTGGTGGCATTTTTCGAGTTTTCCTTGTGTTAGTGGAAACAATACAAATTGATGAGGGGACGCGTCTAGGCCGGCTTAGTGTGTTTACAGATCTGCGGCACTAAGTTGGCTCCAATTACGAGCTTCTGCTGACAGGTGTTGCTTGACAGTAAAAAAAATGATTATTTGTATTGCGGTCATTAACACAATTCGTTCTCAGTATCAATGGGCACTGCACTATTTGATATCCAAAATGGCGTTTTTATTTACAAAATATTGAGAGGTACATTATACAAATTAAAAGAAAACAACTGAACATCATTAATATTAAACGTATCTCATTTGTATTATGGTGCGCTCTCATTAGAATAATTTTCGAAGTTGAAGTTACTAGACCCAGCTTTTTTGTTTTGTTTACTAAAAGATTTTCTTCCGACATTTTCGTCCTTATGCTCGATATATTATGCATAACGTTGCACAAGTATCGCGGGCTTTCGAAACCCTTCATTTCCAGGCATGTTGGACAACAATTGAATATAGAAATATGTATTTACCCTAGTAATTGTTACATACATATTGTTGCACAAATATTCGACTACTTTTTGTGTCAGTTTATATCACAGTTGCAAGTGTCTTTTTGCGCTTCTTGTGTTCTTATATTTTTGCCTTCTCTAGTTATCAGTAAGTCTGCAGGTTATTTTTGCTGCTTCATCGGCAGCACTTCGATTACTTCTCTAAAGTAAAGAAGGCACGGTGATGAAAATTCCTTAAGTCATGTCACGATAATCATGACTTGAATTATATTCCAAAAAATGAAACCATACCCCATTCAGTAACATTCTACACAAATGTACATACGTCAAACTACGCACATCAATCAAGCGGGGCATTTTTTCAGCCCAGAGTTCCAGCTAAAGACAAAATCTCGACCCCAGAAGGATCGCATTGACCTTACCTTGACGAGCATGGTGTCCGAAAGGCTCGTCTTGACAGGGTTTACTGTGGGATGTCCAAAGCCGCTGTGTTCAGGAGGAGCGTGGGAGTGTTCTGACAACGGCCTGGGACATGGTCGCCGTTTTATGCCAGAGAGTTTCACCTGGTGGCCGCTGTCCCTCAAGAGAGGAGGATCCTTTCTGTATTTTTTGCCTACATAGACGCTTTTGTCACGCTTTTGCGGTGTCTTTCGTCTGCTGACGGATCGCACGACTCACGACGTTTGTCTCGTTTCCGCCGTATTTGTTTCTTGCCAACTCCTTAACCATTTCACGAGTTAGCGCGCCTGACCCGTATAGGCACGAGATTACGTTGCTAACAGATTAGTGACCGGTGACCATCTCGACACGCTCGTGTCCATCCGTGAAGCTCTCCGGCATTTGTGACAGAAGAAAAATCACTTTTGTTTTTTGGATTTTCGGCACGTTTACTTACATATGTTGTTTACAAAATAATATAAATTTTTGCCCAGATTACGTGCTCGTTCACATAGTATTAGTAAGACTGATTAGACTATGCACTAATCTACAAAAAAGCAACTGACAACAGCTTAGTGGAGATGTTCTGCTTCAATGTCACAAAAGCACTTCGTGTTTCTGTTGCGGAGCTTTCTATCTGGCTGGTTTGCCCCCCCCCCCACCCTCAAAAACAAGTTGGTACGCCACTGTTCACCTACAGTGGGTATCAATGTCCCCTTGTTCTGGCAGACTAAACTCGTGCTGTATAAAGGGCTAACAACTAATTTGTTTTTGTTTTGTTTTTTATTTTAATTTTTTCTGAGTTTTTTTTTCGAATATTTTGGGTTAGGGAAGGGAAGGGCTGACGCACTTGAGGGTGGCATCATTCAATGTCGGTTGCTAGTTGAAAGAACTGTGCTGTTTGTCTTCTTTCCCACATGTCTTATTTTCTCGTGTTTTTAATTTCATGAAGATTGCTTTACCGAAAAATTCTTCACAAGGTGTACACTTTCGATTGATACAAAGATGAAGATAAGAGATATTGCGAGCAAGCCGTCACGGCCGCATCTGCATGACGCTGTGAGTACCAACGTACACATCGCGACACTGTTAGCGCGAACACGACATCGGCTCATTTTTGCATTTTACTTCTAAATAGTATTAGCGAGCACCAAATTTTATCGCTTACATTATAGAACTAAATGAGCTCTTTCCGTAGCAATAATAACTTGGATGTCATTTCTTGGTTTCAAAGAGAAAAACTGAAAAAACCGGCGATCGCTTGTTCGCGCTAACAGTGTCGCGCTTTGTACAGAACCAGAACATGCAAAGTAGAAGTAGTAATATAGATTTATTAGCCATAAGGCAGACAGAAAAAGGTGGAAAAAAAAGGGGGGGGAAGAGAGGGAGGGAGGCGCTGGTAGCTCCGAGGCCTGGGCGTCATGGCACAAAACAATAAAAGAAGTATAATAAATATATACCTCGTCCCACTTCAAAAATATATTCCAGAAGTGAGCGCAGGATGACGACCTGGATATCTGCGGACCGTGGGGAAATATCCAGTCTTCCAGGGAGGCCGCTTGACAGATGTACGAGCGTCTCCGTGACTCTAGACCCTTACAAAACCAAAATCGATGCTCGAGGTTGGCAATATTGTTGTCTGTGAAGTAGTTACATTGTGACAAGCGGACACTTGACGTTCTCCAGCTTGCCCGCTTTGCCGGAGTGCAGGTGGTTCAATGAGGATTCTTCCATGGAGTACCGACGCCCGTCCGCCCAGCTTGCCGGGCAGCTAGGGGCTCGACTCCTGTGGCAAGCTTGTCCTAAGAAAGGCTCTGCTGGATTGTTTGATGCGCTGTCGCTGCTCATCGGGATCGTACAGTTCGGCTTCCGAGTCGTCCTTCGAAGAGATATCCTCGCGCGCGGCGTTGTCGTGATACATGAGGTGTCTAGGCCCATTCGCCGTCTAGCGGAGATAATCCAGGAGCGCGCGAGCAGCCATTTGGGCTCGTTCGTTGTCGTCTACCATGGCATGCGCCGGCGCCCGCGACAGTTGAATTTTAGTGCCGAGCTCGACGAGCCTAACGGGAGACGATATTGATTTTCTTGACGACTGTGCTGGGCGAGTTACATTTCCTGCACTCGTGTAGGGCTGGGAGGAAGACCGTAAGAAAATTCAGCTCCGTGGGCTGGACCTCTTCGTTGGCGAGTACCATGCGAAGGGCACACTGAATAGCTTTCAGCTCGCCCCCTGTAACCGACGTATCATCCTGCAGTCGGGTGTTAGTGCAAAAGCCGATCGCTGGGGCTAAGACGGCGGCAGCTGCGAGCTGCTCTGGGAGGCTGAAAAAATCCGCGTCCACGTAGACGCCGAACCTCTCTCGGGGGTCCTTCCAGTCTTGAATCCACTGGGCGTGACTGCAAGCGTGGTGTTCTTGTCTCTCCGAATTCATCGGGCCTTCATTGCAAGGAGAGGCTTCTCTTCTACCACCGCATTGTGCAACTCCCAAGGCAGTTGAGGTTCGGGAAGCGGCGGCAAAGGGTCGTCAGGGTCTGGTCTCGCCAGATCAAGAATGGCGCGTCCTGCCCGTAAGTACTTCAGCCAGAGTGTCGAGCCGAAATTTTTACCTGCTCGGTACGGGTTCGGGTTCACGGCTTTCGGTTCAATTCCGGTTCATTTCCGGGAAGCAAAAATAACGGTTCGAGCCGGTTTCAACCGCTACACTGAGAATGTATTTTCCGCGTTGTTTTGGCAATAGGCAATATTTTAACCGTGAAACGAGTAACCATATGCGGAGAGCGAGTTCGTCTGCTTCTTGCACAGTGGTTATGATGTCAAAACGAAAAGCTCTTATTGGCTGATTGAAACAAAATTACAGACGTTTACGCTTCGATGTTATGCGGAATTAGACCGCAGCTCGTATTTTGATTTTCGTGACATACAATATATATATATACCGGGTGTTTTTTTTTAAGCTTAACAGATTTGTTTAAAAAAAGCCGCAACAGTTACATTTATGCCGCTTGTGGAGGAGAGTTATACGGCTGGAGGGACATATTATAGGGGGCTAACTGTAACGATCAGTCGGCTAATTAATTAAAATTCGCTAATTAGCTTTTTAATTAATGAAAATAGACATATGGTTCCAATTAGAAACTTGCTCAGCGTTATCCAAAACCCCTAAATCAGTCATTTTCAGAAAGACTTTGAGCGCGTGAGAAACGTAGTAGTGCACTAAAGTTACCACTCGTGGAGCAGGTACAAGGCTGGGGCTCGATCAGAGACGGAAAAATAGCGCGGGCGCCTTATCGCAACCTCTAGCTTTGTACCTGCTCCACGAGCGGTAGCTTCAGTGCACTACTACGCTTCTCACGCGCTCAAAGTCTTTTTGAAAATGACTGATTTAGGGGTTTTCGATGACGCTGAGTAAATTTCTAATTGGAACCATATGTCTATTTTCAATATTAAAAAGTTAATTAGCGAATTTTAATTAATTAGCCGACTGATCGTTACAATTAGCCCCTTATAATATGTCCCCTGACCGCATAACTCACCTCCACAAGCGGCATAAGTGTAACTTTCACGCCTTTTTTGAAACAAATCTGTTAATCTTAAAAAAACACCTGATATATATATATATATATATATATATATATATATATATATATATATATATATATATATATATATATAAAGAGTGGCGAATGTTGACAAATGTACTTTCCGTTGATATAAAGGCAAAAGTAATGTGCGCAGACACAGCAGCCGTCCGGCTGCTGTGTCTGCGCTTACTATGCCTATATATATATATATTATATATCAAGGCATTTTTACTTATTCTTTTAAGATTTGTTTAAAAAGTGAAAGCCGTTTCCAACTCCCTGTAACGCCGAATTGGACCGCAGCTCTTGAGGAGGAGGGAGGGTACTCAGGGGAGGGTATGCCCCTCCTCCTCCTCCCCTCATTCTTCAGTCTCCTCCGGGGGGGGGGGTCACGTGACCCTCGGGGGAGGGGTCACGTGACCTTGAGTGGTAACATGACCTTGGGGGTCACATGACCTGGGGGTCACGTGACCCCCCCCCCGAGGTCACGTGACCCCGGGGGCTCGCGCGGTGCATTATGAGACATTTCCGATAATGCACCGCGCGGCCACGCCGACGGCGACGCCGCTCAAGCCGGAAACTGGCGCCTAACCGCTCATTCACACTGGAAGCGGATCCGCGTTCGCAAAGCGGTTGCGAACAGCGGTTGTTTAAAGATCCAGTACAATAGACCTATTGCAGTATTGCCCAAGCATCAAGGAGAATGCAGGGATTGGTGTTCCACGCGCGCTGCACGTGCTGGCCTCAGCAGTAGTAACTTTTCTAAAGCAAATACCTAAAACAAATGGCATCTTGCACGCGCGTTCGTCAACGCTTTATTTTGGTTATTTACTTCGAATCTTTTATACGGGGAAGACGTGCGCGTGCGGCGCGTGGAACACCAATCCCTGGCGTTCTCCTTGATGTCTTGGATCAATACAGCAAATGGTCTATTGCACGCGCACTCGATGACATGAAGTGCGCGTGCAATTGTGCAGATCTTTGTACTAACCGCGTTCGCAACCGCTTTGCGAACGCGGATCCACTTCCAGTGTGAATGAGCGGTAAGAGCTGCGCTCCAAAATGAAGGATATTTACAACTCCCTGTAACGCCGAATTAGAGCGCAGCTCTTGAGCAGAAGGAGAGAAGGGTACTTAGGGGAGGATATACCCCTTCTCCCTCCTTGTTCTGCTCCTCGTTCTCCTCCTCCCTAATCTTTTAGAGCGCAGCTCTTAAGCGCCCGTTTCCGGCCGAGCGGCGTCGGCGTCGCCGTCGCCGTTGGCGTAATCGAGCGGTGGATGATGGGTAATTTCCCCGCTAAGTTGGCGGAAAATTTTCCCGCTAAATCTAGCGGAAAATTTTCCCCGCTAAATCTGGCGGAAAATTTTCCCCGCTAAATTTGGCGGAAAATTCTTACCTCGCTAAATCTAGCGGAAAATTTTCCCCGCTATGTCTAGCGGAAAATTTTCCCCGCTAAATTTAGCGGAAACTTTCCTCCGCCCCCCACCCCTCGAGGTCACGTGACTCCCGGGCCACGTGACCCCCCTCTCCGAGGTCACGTGACCCCCCCCCCCCCCCGTGCCTTCCCCTCGTCCTCAAGAGCTGCACTCTAATTCGGCGTTACAGGGAGTTGTAAACGGCTTTCATTTTAGAGCGCAGCTCTTAGGCGCCCGTTTTTCCGGCCTGAGCGGCGTCGCCGTCGCCCGTCGCCGTCGGCGTAACCACTCGGTGCATGATGGGTAAATTTCCCCGCTAAATTTAGCGGAAAATTTTCCCCGCTAAATTAGCGGGAAAAATTTTCCCGCTAAGTCTAGCGGAAACTTTTCCCCGCTAAATTTTGCGGGAAAAATTTTCCCGCTAAGTCTAGCGGAAAATTTTCCCCGCTAAATCTAGCGGAAAATCTTCCCGCTAAGTTTAGCGGAAAAATTTCCCCGCTAAATCTGGCGGGAAATTTTCCCGCTAAATGTAGCGGAAAAAATTTTCCGTCCCCCCCCCCTCTCGAGGTCACGTGACCCCCCCCCCCGTGCCTTCCCCTCCTGCTCAAGAGCAGCGCTCTAATTCGGCATTACAAGGAGTTGCAAACGGCTTTCATTTTTTTTAAGCTCCTCCCCTCCTATCCTCGTCCTACCTCCTCCCCCTCCCTCCTCTCCTCCCCTCTTCTGTTGGAGCTGGGACGAAACGAACCAGCTCGGACAGCGTTTGGATTCGAACTGATCTTTTTAATCTCGCGCGCTGCAGAGGCATCTTCACCTCGTCGTCATCGTTTGTGCGACATGAGCAGGCCGTGAGTGTCGCTACAAGGCTCCCCCTGTAGAGCCGGAGGCCCCGGGAGGGCCCATGTGATGTGCTTTGGGCTGGTTGTGCGCAGCAGAGGTGGAGACGGGGCGGCAGGGGTTGCAGCAGCAGCTGAGGTAGAGAAGCTTGCTAGATATGCCGGCTTGACGCGGTCGGCTGTGACCACGTCACGACGGCCGTTGATGTCGAGTGTCAATGTCTTTGCTTTTCGATCAAGCAATCGGAACGGTCCGTCGTAGGCCGGTACCAGAGGTCGACGGACCTGGTCGCGTCGCAAGAAAACGTGCGAGCACGTCTCGAGGTCTTGGCTAACGAAGACGTGTCGATGGCTCCGTTGAGCTGGTAAAACGGGACGGAGAAGACGAAAGGTTTGTCGAAGGTCGTCGACGTAGCCACTGGGATCTTCTCTTGACTCAGATGAAGGTGGAGAGAAGAACTCGCCAGGTAGGCGCAGTGGCGTGCCGTAGACCAACTCGGCTGCAGAACAGCCAAGATCTGCCTTGAGCGCCGAGCGAAGGCCCAGCAGAACGAGAGGAAGGTGGTCGGCCCAACGTTCTCGCGGCTCGTATGTGGCAAGAGCTGCCTTCAACTGGCGGTGCAGCCGTTCCACCATGCCGTTAGCCGACGGATGATAAGAGGTGGTGTGGATGTGTCTGATGCCCAGGACGGTGGTGAAGGCGGCAAACAGAGCGGACTGAAATTGCCGTCCCCTGTCAGTAGTGACCACAGCAGGGCAGCCGAAACGGGACACCCAGCCGTCGACGAAGGCTGCAGCGACTGTTTTCGCTGTGATATCAGGGACAGGGAATGCCTCGGGCCATCTCGTGAATCTGTCCACGCACGTCAGCAAATAGCGGGCTCCCTGTGATGATGGAAAGGGTCCCACTAAGTCGATGTGGATGTGGGCAAACCTGGAGTCCGGCGGACGAAAGGGTGAGAGGGGGTGATTGTATGTCGTGTGATTTTGACGCGTTGGCATTGAACGCACGTTCGTGCCCAGCGACGTACTTCCGCGTTCATATTCGACCAGAAGAAGCGAGCAGTTATAAGTTTCTGTGAAGCGCGGATTCCGGGGTGGCTCTTGTTGTGTAGATGGTGAAAAAGAGCGAGACGAAACGCTGGTGGTATGAACGGGCGGGACACACCAGTTGATGTTTCGCAGGTTACCGTTACCGGGGAAAAGGGGAGGGGAACGTCTGCAAACTTCAGCGATCCGGGAGAGGCGCGCAAGCGCTGGAGCTCAGGATCGTTTCCTTGAGCGTTTGCCAGCTCTTCCCAGTCTAGTGGATGGGCCGAAGAAAGAGCACCGACGCGGGAGAGTGCGTCAGCAGCAGTGTTTTCATGGCCGCTGACATGGCGGAGATCGACGGTGAACTCTGATATGAAGCACAGGTGCCGGATCTCACGCGCTGTGTGGTCGCTGTGGTTGCGTTGGAATGCGAACGTCAAGGGCTTGTGGTCTGTAAGAACGTGGAAGTTCCGGCCCTCGAGGAAGTGGCGAAAGTGCTTGATTGACAAGTACACTGCCAGAAGTTCGCGTGCAAAAGTGCTATACTTTTGTTCTGGGTTCTTCAGTTTACGCGAGAAAAAGCCGAGAGGCTGCCAGCCATTCATCTTGCACGCGCGTTCGTCAACGCTTTATTTTGGTTGTTTACTTCAAATCTTTTATATGGGGAAGGCGTGCGCGTGTGGCTCGCGGAAAATCCCTGCATCATCCTTAATTCTTGGGTAAGATAGCAATAAGTCTATTGCAACCTTGCCAAAGCTTCGTCCACACGCCCCGCTACACTCTGTTTGCAGGCCACGGTGGGTTTCACCTTATGTTCTACCGCAGTGAAGGCTAGAAGCGCGAGCTCGTAGCGTTGGCAGCTGCCCTTGGTGCACGAGCATTTGTGCCGCCAGGATGTGCCCTAGAGCAAGGAGCTTCGCGCTTCTAGCCTTCGCTGCGGTACAGCATGAGGTGAAACGGAGTATAGCCTTCGCTGCGGTACAACATAAGGTGAAACGAAGTATAGTTAGTTCCGCGCCGCCGCGGAAAGCGCTGAGGTGTGAGCACCATGGGTATGAGGTCTCTCCTCGGCGGCCACGATGTCGGGGGCGTAGCTAGCTCGTCTTCTTCGCGGTGTGGTGGTGGTGAGCGGCCAGTGGTTGGCCTCATGTTTTGCTTTGGTGCTGTGTCGATCACCGGTGCCACCATCGTGCACGAAGGTGAGCCTTAACCTGGAGGAGAAGTTATGCTATAAGGATTGGAAAGACGTGCTTCGTTCCCAACTGCCATTCGGGGTACCAGAACTGCGCAGAGCGAGTGTCCTTGTTTAAAGCCTCATCGAATGACGCTCGCCTGGAGCAGTGAGTGGCGTCGTGCAATCCCGAGGGCTGATCGCAAGTTACTACCTAGTCTCATGAACTCGTTGACCAAGTGAAGACCAAGCTTGACAGTCTAATTTCTGTCGAAGACTGGGAATGCGAAGATTTCGGGACAGAAAAGGCTCAAGAAACCAAGGCTTTGGACTGCATACTATATTATGTAACTGGGTTTTAGAGTGTGAAAATGAAAAAAAAGCTACAAGCTGCCCTGCATGCCGATCCGCTTTCAGCATCGACAAGAACACTTCTGCTGAAGCAGCACTGACAAACGTGAAGAACAGAGGAGGCCTTATACACCCCAACAAGAACCTTTTCCAGCTACTGAAGAAGGCGGAACAGTTCTTCGTGGAAAATAAAAGCCACCAGACTGTCTACTGGGACACAATCGACAGTGTTCTTGACTCATGCACAATAGCGTTTCCATGCGCTGAACACAAAGAGGAAACAATTGCCCAGTTGCTCCATCACTACTTCAGCATGCAAATGCGACAACACTTAGCATATTACGATGAGTGGGAAGAAACAAGCTCAAGAACTAAAGAAATTAGCAAAGCTAGCATTAGTCTTAGTTTAGGGGCATGGACGAGAAACACAGGATGTAGGAGATAGCGTTCTTTGGTAGTATGCGAGTGAGTTCAGCTTTTATGTACATTTTAAAGCAAAAATATTTGTCAGGTATTTTTTTACCTGTATGACGGGGTGACACCATATTGTGAGAGTATAGATGAAAAGTAATTTATGTCCTATAACCGCTACTATTGTTTGACTTTCAGTCCCTCTGTCATCATGTCAGTCAGTATGTCATCATACTGTGTCATCATTTTAGTCACTATGTCATCATAAATAGGAATCTTTTCTGCTCACAAGGTTTGTATGTTCCACAGTACAAGGATCATTGTATGAAGCAAACCATTTGTAATGCTATAACTCTTTACGCGCACGTAAAGAATTATTTAGGCCCCAGCCAGTGTAACATTATTAGAGATTGATCTTTTTCAATAAGGCAGGAGCAGGGTGGAAAAAATCACCCGACCCCTCCTATAAAGCCACGCAACGTGAGTAAAACATTTACTGGAACTGTTACCAAACATGCTGTTTGGCAAAACATGCGAGCACGACCCAGGTGCTTACTCTAAATTACTCTAAATTATTGAAGGCCCAGAAGATTATGCCGGGGAAGTTTTATATTCATACGAGTATTTTCGTCACGATGAGTCATCATCGGAATGTTCTCGTTTAGAAAGAAACAGGAACCGCACGGGGGAAAAGGCAACCAGTGCCAGTGCGCCAACATAAATCCATCACTTCACTACACAGTACACAGGACCAGAGTAAATAATGCATGATTTCCTTCACAAGCCCTCTATACAAGCGTTCACAAGCCCCCTTAGACTTGGGCGCCATCTATCCCCGTGCGAGTGAAGCGCGCCTCGATGCGCCGAACATAGATTGGTCGCCGCGCAAGACAGACAGTCGTCACCTAAATGTATTTCCTCCACCGTGTTGCAGGCACATGGGTGTGGTAGAAGGGGGATGTGGGACGACCGCGCTGAGCGAAAATGACTCACTAATTGATCATGCGGGGAGCTGCGGTGGGTTATAGGCGGAGCGGGAGGGTCACTCGACAAGTGCATAGCAGCGCACCCCGCCCACAGGGAATAGAAGGTCCAAAAAGTACATCGAGGGGCTTCACAAGCCCACAATAGCTTCACTGCAGCCTGCCTCCAGCTGCGTCGAGCTCAAAGTAGTGATTGAAAAGGAAACAGCGCACCCTCAAAACAAGCACTCCACAAGGATTTTCATGCACACAAAGAAAGAGCCACTTACACAGCGCTGACTGACAACTCTTGGGTTATATTTACAATTTTCGTTTTCGTCTTCTTGTGAACTAGGGTTCCTATGGCAAAAAAATTGCCCTTTTCTTCTTCCTTCTTTTTTCTGTGTTTTTGTAATAGTGCTTAACCATTTGTAATACTATAACCTTTATGCGCATGTAAAGAATTATTTAGGCCCCAGTATGTAACATTATTAGAGTTTATCTTTTTCAATAAGGCAGGAGCAGGGTTGAAAAAATCACCCGACCTCCTATAAAGCCACGCAATGTGAGTAAACAATTTACGGAACTGTTACCAAACATGCTGTTTGGCAAAACATGCGAGCACGACCCAGGTGCTTACTCTAAATTACTCTAAATTATTGAAGGCCCAGAAGATTATGCCGGGAGGTTTTATATTCATACGAGTATTTTCGTCACGATGAGTCATCATCGGAATGTTCTCGTTTAAAAAGAAACAGGAACCGCACGGGGGAAAAGGCAATCAGTGCCAGTACGCTAACATAAATCCATCATTTCACTACACAGTACACAGGGACCAGGTAAAGAATGCATGATTTCCTTCACAAGCCCTCTATACAAGCGTTCACAAGCCCCCTTATACTTGGGCGGCATCTATCCCCGTGCGAGTGAAGCGCGCTCGATGCGCCGAACATAATTTGGTCGCCGCGCAAGACAGAGAGTCGTCACCTAAATGTATTTCTTCCACCATGTTGCAGGCATATGGGTGTGGTAGAAGAAGGATGTGTGACGATCGCGTTAGCGAAAATGACTCACTAATTGATCATGCGGTGAGCTGCGGTGGGTTATAGCGGAGTGGAGAGTCATCGACAAGTGGATAGCAGCGCTCCCTGCACTGCAAAAGTACATCGAGGGGCTTCACAAGCCCACAATAGCTTCACTGCAGCCTGCCTTCGTTGCATCGAGCTCAGTGATCCGCGACCAATTTCGTTATGGTTGACAAGGACATATTAATCGTGGGGCACTTCACGACTGTCATCAACGGTGAAGACATTTTCTTCTTATTTAATGTTCATAGTGCGGCGAAGTGCCGTTGTGCCTCTGCCGCGGGCATATGAATGCTAACGCTGCGCGCTGAACATCCCTGCCTTTTTCTCCCGAGCAATTGTACCACCACCCCTTGTACCCCACTACACATGGGGCGCCAGCCCGGCGGCTATGCTCACATTGTGCATATATATTGCCGGGTGCATGACCGAGAGGAGACTCTTTCCTCTTTATTCCGTACCTCCGCCAGAAATATCGAGGATGGAAAATGCTCGACGAGCGTAAACTGAAAACAAGGGTTTAATCGGCGAACTTGTGCCAGAAACAAAAGAAAGAATGCGTCAAAAGAGTAGCAGTGGGCGTCGCTGGCGTCGTCGTGACAGCTGGCTGAAGCGAGAGTGAATGTGCCTCCTCGTCGGGGGAATCTGAGTGAGTCGGCAAAGCTCACACTGGACTCGTTATCTACTACACTCGGCATCTCGGACGTTTGACCTAGAATGTTCGAGATCGAGTAGGCAAGGTCATTCTGGCCCCCTTATCTATTACACTCGAGGTAAGAGTGGACACGAATATTGTTTACTTTGTTTCGGCTTAAGCCCAGACTAAGCCGGTTCTGCAAGCGCGAAAATATGCCCCTAAAAACAGTGCTTGCACTGCATGAGAGCGCGTGCTTGGCAGGGACGCTGAAAGCCGGAGCTCGCGCCCGTAGCACCGGCTGCGTCTGGACTTATCTGAAACGAAGAATGGATGTAGGGAGAAGTGTTCTTTCTCGGTTATGCACGCGGCAATATAACTTACCGATGCTATTATCCAGCTCCTTCCCACTTAAGGACCTTACTTAAAACTGAAGGATCACCAGGATTTTTTTTTCTCAGTGTGATGATTACAAGCAGGTACAAATTATACACACCCATAATGCGGGCCGGAAAAACGAAGTTTGGGGTCTCAAACCACTCATGTTAGAGTTAAAAGAATGGCTCATTCATTACTATGTGCGTAGCTGCAAAATTAAAAAAAGTGGGCCCGACGCTGCTTTGATATTATGTTCCAAATAGATGCTTTTTTTAGCTGCATTTTTAGCAGATCTCCATGCGTGTAATGATTTCCGTCAGAGATTATCGTATATCACGCAAACACACTTCGTTTTTTATAAACTTACTCAGTTTTCTTCGGGCTGTCATGTTCCAAATAATTACAAACAAAACAAAATCGCATCACTGTGCAAACGATTCCAACTGTTACAGACGGCGTACTTCAGTCATTCCGTGTGCCTTTGTCCTGCGTTTGTCGTCTTCAGTAGGCACCTCGAGACGTTGCAGGGACCGGAAGTTGCCGTCGCAAATATTTCAGAAACAGCCGATCCTCCGCTAACTTCTGTCGTGGATAGTGTGGAATCTAGGCTTCCTTTATCTATTATTCTAAGACGTAAAATTCCACGTCCGAATTTTGGACCGATCGTTCTCAGAATATCCGACGCTTCCATTCCGCGATGCCTTTCGGTTTGTGTTCAAAAGTCACCGCGATCATGGAAGCTGTGCTTCCGTTTATCAATCATTGTTGACGATGAACCTAACAACGAACCACCAATTCATTTTTTCGAACGCGAGTCTTTTTAAATAATAAAAAAAAGTATTTTCAAAAGCGAGAAGCTGCAATTAAACGAACGTTCCATTGCAACAAGGCTGCTCTGGAACGTGCGTAGTCGGCGTTCTAACTTTTAGAAGTTTAATTTTAAAAGGCCGTACAGTTTCTGTTTCTTTGTCACTGAGAATGATTCTTCCTTTATACTTGCTCACTGGAAGAAGTAGGACATAAGTATACTCGCACACAGCTCCAATGGACAAGCGGTTTCTTTGTAGCAGTGTAATTTCAAGGATAAAAGTGTACTTCTTTCAGTATCTCATTCGCAAAGCTCCATGACGCCGCAATGGAGTTGTATTGCGGCGCCCGTGGTGGCGATAGCGATATGCTACCAACAGATTGAAAATAAGCAGTGCGTGAACACTCGATTTGGGCTCGTCACAATCAACGCCTAGACGAGCATTCGAATGGTGGCTCGAGTCCAATCCCTACAGTGACAGCAATAGTCAAACCCAAATAATGCTTGAAAGTCATAGAGTGCTCTGGTCATTGTTGGCAAATAATAGACTTTTTGCTAAGTTACCCAAGCTCAAGGAGCGTGCGCGAGTGTAGTTACACTCGCTGCGCGTACTGCCTTCTGCAGCAGTAAATGTTCTAAAGTAGAAATCCAGAACAAATGGCACTTTGCACGCGCGTTCATTAATGTGTGGGATGCTGTGTCGTGGTGACGAGCAAATCCCAACATAGAAAAAGTACGGCGGTTTATTGCCTCGGCAGCGGCGGTCGACGGACGTTCCGGTGTTTCGCGTGCCTGAGTAGTCAGTCTTCTTTTTCGAGCTACGCAGTGTAGCGCGCGGCCGTGTTTCGACGAAGCAGACGACGACGAGGCGAGGGCTGCGCCGAAATGTTGTGGACAGTGCGTCGCCACATCACCCCCCCTTCCCCCGCGGAGTGGAGAGCCCTCAGGGCCTTGTAGAAATCCGTGAAGCGTATTCGACGTCCACAACGTGTAGTGACTGGTGCGGGCTGCGGTGTCGGGGATTGTGACTGGATGCTTGAGGATGTGCTGGGGTTGTTTGATTCGTCCGAAAGAATATATGATGGCTTCAGTCGGTCGATAGAAACGCGGATGTCCTTACCGTTCATGTGTAGAGTGAAATTTTTCTCCTCGCGACGGGTAACCCGGTAGGGTCCGTTGTAAGGCGGCTGAAAAAGCGTGCGGACGGTGTCCTCGCGGAGGAAGGCGTGTGTGCACGTTGCCAGATCCTTAAAAACGAAAGGCGTAGGCTTGCAATGATGCGCAGCAGGTGACCGGCGGAGGGCGGCGATTGTGCGCCAGAGCCTGGTGACAAAATCGGTGGGGTCTGATGTGGCGGTGGTGGATTGCGGGGCAGCAAGAAATTCCCCTGGTAGGCGAAGTGGTTCCCCGTAGACTAGCTCTGCGAGTGTAGCTTGAATGTACGGTTTGAAGGTGGCTCGAAGACCTAGGGCAACGGCTGCAATTGCTTCGGGCCAGGTTGAGTCGGGGTGACACATGAGGGCTGCTTTGAATTGTCGGTGGAAGCGCTCAAGCATCCCATTAGCGCAAGGATGGTAACTGGTGGTCCTCAAGCGCTCGAACCCAATGGTGAGCCCGGGAGCCTGAAGAGCTGCGATTCAAACTGCCGTCCTTGATCGGTTGTGACGCGGCGAGGGGAGCCGAAGCGGGAGATCCAACCGGTGAAGAAGGCCGAAGCGACGTCTTTCGCAGTGATTCTCTCGAGGGGCCATGCCTCAGGTCATTGAGTATATTGATCGATGGCGGTGAGGCAGTAGCGGTAAGGTCCGGCTGGGGGAAACGGGCCTATGATGTCAAGATGGATGTGTTGAAAACGACCAGAGGGCTGAGGATATTCTTTGAGTGGTGAAGTGACATGCCTGGTGACTTTGGCGCGTTGGAATTGAATGCAGGAGCGCGCCCAGTTGCGGCAGTCACGCTGCATGAAGGGTCAGACGTAGCGGTCAGCCACAAGGCCTGAAGAAGCGCGGATTCCGGGATGGCTGAGGTGGTGTAGCAGATGGAAAACGCTACGGCGATAGGATGGGGGCACGTAGGGTCTGGGTTATCCTGTGGACATGTCGCAGTAGATGGTTGTAGTCGACCCAGGAACGGGGACTTGTTGCAGCTGTAGCGAGGACCCACCCTTAAGGAGTTGCTGTAGTTCGGTGTAGTGATCAGCGGTTTTGGGGATGTCGTCAGGGTTTACGGGTATCTGCGTGTAGGACTTCACCAAATCTAGCACGGAGAAGACGTGGCAGCCATGGACACGGTGGGCGACAGCGGCGGTACATAGACCTCAATGACGCGGTAATCCCCGCAGGGTCGCCAGCCTTCAGTCTTCTTAGGGACGAGGCGAGGGCTGCGCCGAAATGTTGTGGACAGTGCGTCGCCGCTAAAGTCTTAATTTGGTTTGTAAAATTTTATACATATAAGACGAACCCGTGCAGCGCGTGCACATACCTTCCCAGCATTCTTTTTGATGCTTGGGTAATTTAGCGAAAGATCTATTGCCACTAGATAACATGGCCGCTTCTACAAAGCTCTTCTCAGGCGTCGCGTTAAGCGCAAACGGCAGGCTGAATGGGATCAAGAAATCGGCAACGAGTTGCACATGATCGAACCTCTTTTGAGTGAATGGAAGAGTGCACGCCACCGGGAACGTTTTTCTGAGGTTATAATTTGCCGACTCAGGGTTGGTCACACTCATCTGACTCAAGGCTACCTCCTTCTAGGAGAGGACGCCCCCACGTGTGAGCAGTGTGGCAATACCTTAAGCATTCTACATATTCTAGTCGAATGTCCTGCTCATCATGAGGAACGTTTTATGTATTTCTCCCAACTGTATCAAAAATACGTCCCACTACACCCAGCTCTGCTCTTAAGTGATGAGCCTCTTGTGACACAGACTGATGTTTTCAAATTTCTAGATAGTTAGGGCTTTCTACACCGATTGTACCCTTCTTAACCTACAGATCACGTCCGTCACTTCCTCATCTTTGGGTACCCCATTACCATCTTTTATCGAATCACCGCCTACTGAAGCCTCTTTTTTCTCAGTGAACCTTTTCCAACAATAGTCTTGTTTTTGACGCTCTATAGCTTTAGTAACTTTTGCGCCAGAATCAACTAAATCAACTGCTAGTTCAAAATTTGAACGCTGCTCTCTTTTTTTTGCGGCTGTCAGTGCGTGGAGAAAAACTAACCCACGTGTCGTAGGTTTTATACGTCAAGGATTAACTCTACACGGTATTCATTAACTTAGGAACTTTTATATTCGCAAAGCGGAGTAGGATTCCACTCGCAAAGCCCAGTAGAGTTCCGCTCGCAAATCCCACCGACATTATTTTGTACTACACTATTTTCCACTTGATTCAACTAACGAACCTGTGGTAACTGTACAAAAAAGATTTCGCACGTTCACATGTATTGCTGCCTGTATTACACCGGGTGTAGCATTTGACTCTCAGCCCCTGAAGAAAATAATTAAGAATATTCCACCACCACACATTTTAACATGTAACGTAGAGTAATCTTTAATATCATCAGGACACAAAAAATGCTCCTCTTTTACTCGAGTCAGTTATCTTGACATAGAGCTTCTGAACACGGTGAGGGCGCAGGCGAGCTGGTGTATGTTTACCTTCTTGTTGAAACACCCGAGTCTGGGTGAAAACAAATCTTGAAACGATTTAAAATGTAAGTTTTCTGTGTTGGTTGGTGACAACCTTGATTTCAAAGTGTTTGTAAGAGGTTTCCCGAATAAACGCATTAGCTTAGTTTGAGACGCTACCTGACTTACTTCTTTCCCTGTCTCTTCTACTTTCGGTTCTTTCAAGATTTTCTCACCCAGTCCCAGGTGTTTAACAAAATAATAATAGTTTTAGTTGGAAGGGCATAGTTTAAAGAATGAAACATGCCGGATTTCAATATGCCTTGCTACAGGGTTGGAAGCCATCTAAATGTTGACTAGCATTAGATCTATCTACTCCACGGTCACTTTATTCGATAACATCAATCCGTACCGTGACTCCAGAAAAAATAAATGTAAATCTGGCTATACCTCATTTTCTGCCACTAACGTTTCAGATATGGTACGCAACCAGCTCTCAGTGGGCGCAAGTTCACATAAACACCGATGGGTGCTCATTGCCTGTATCTACATCTCGTAGCGTCTACATTCATCAAGCAATGTCACACTTCGTTCAAAACTGAGCCATGCAACCTCATTCAGAGCAATAGAACTTCTAGAAATTGGTGTAAAGCGATAGAATTGATTTAACCAAACTATATAACTGTCATTTAATTTATTATTGAGAAGGTATGGCTTCACACTTTATTTTTCCCAACTACAGACAGCCAAGACTGTATAACACAAAGATTGAATACCAAAAGGGCATTGTATATGTCACATTATTCAATTGAAGTGAATTTAGGGCATAATATAAAAATTGGAAACGTCACCACGGATATGGCCACCAACATTATAAAAAAAATATTGAATAGATAACATTTGTCAGATAATAAAAAACATAAATGGTAAACTAGATTATCTAGTCAGATACGAAGAAGAAGGTAGATAAAATTTTAAGTGTCTTCTCCATATCGTAGCAGTGCGATTCTGACAATTGTTACCGATATCTACGCACCATCGACCACCTCCTTCAGTTCAAATTTTCCCGAGCAGTTCGACGGGCAGGTAAGGTGTCCGATCGATTCACTGAATTTGTCTCGACGCTCCTTATCCGCAAAAGTACATACCTGCACGTTATAGGCAAAGTGAACCTCTCCTGTGCGAACATTATTTGTCGTTCCATAAGCTCAAACTGCGAAGATTGAAATCTCGGATGACATTTTTGCTAACATTCTTGACTGCGAAGAAATAACACGTCCACTTTACTAGGTTCCTGGAGGTCGTCACCCGATTGGCTGGTGGCTACTAAGGTACTGTGCAGTTCACTGCCAAACTGCGGTAAGCAGCTTTAGAAAATGTAAATTTTCTCCTCTCCTCTTCGATTTCTCTTTTCTTCAAATCTTTGATTACGCTCTTCCTTCCCACATTACGAAATAACAGATCAGTCAGGTGGTCTTCTTTGTTTTACCTTTTCTATGTGTATCTTTCCATCTACAGGGTGTCAGAAAAAAACATTTGCCGTGTTTTTTTATTGCAAAAATAAACTAGGCATTGCCGAACGCTCATTCTCCGCCCCAAGGTAGCGCTAGAGGCCACAATCAGATGCCAAAGTCTCAGCCCGATCCGATACCTTATTCAAAAGTTATAAGTGGTTTTTTGAAAATTTCACTGGGAAAATGGAGCCCATTTTTGCCCGTTTGCGGTTTCTGGTGGCATAGGGCCCCATGTATTCGAAAACTTCGTCGGCCGCCATTTTTCCATTGCAATTTTCAGAAAATCACTTATAACTTTTGAAAAGCATCGGATCGGCCTGAAACTTTGGCATGTGGTTGTGACCTCTAGCGCTACTTTTGGGCGGAGAATGAGCGTTCGGCGATGCCTAATTTACTTTTTGCAATAAAACAAAAAAAAAATTTTTTTTGTGGCACTTTGTATAGTTTTTGCCCTTGTTATTGTCCTGATAAGAAAATATCTAAAATTTGTGTTTGAAGTGTGGATTAACATGAGGATAAAGATGAATGTAACTTTTATTTTAACCAGAGCGTTTGCCACCCAGAGGGTCTTCGCACATACAAAGACAGTAACAACATTTTTACACTGAGTAGCATTCAAAAACACTCATCCTAATTTTTTTTCTATTAGGAGCGAGCCTTGTATCCGTGGTGACCGTAAACATGATGTCCCGATTGGTACTTGTCGTAACCGGGCAGGCCGTATCCCGAACGGACATTTCCGCTTGCGTCGTAACCAGCCGGGCCATATCCTGCCGGGCCATATCCTGCCGGGCCATATCCTGCCGGGCCATATCCTGCCGGGCCATATCCTGCCGGGCCGTATCCTGACGCGCCATTTCCAGCCGGGCCGTATCCTGCCTGACTGGATCCGGCCTGACCGTAAGCGACACGGACGTATGGATCCTTGGCGTATCCGTACTTTCCGCCGTATCCGTAGGCGGGTGCGGCGGCAGTGCCGTACGCCGATGCCCCGAAGGTACCAGGGGCCCTTGCGCCTGGCCCGCTGACTACTGGGGTTGGCGTTGAAAACTGCGTCGGCGCTCTGCCCCGGCGCCGTGCCAGGCTCGTTGGTGTCCACGGTGGCCCTGAAGCCCCCGGCGTCGGCCACGTAATTGACGCGGCGGAAGAGGCCGTTGGCGTCCGTGTAGCCGTACGAGCCCGTCCTGGAGTTGCTAGCGTCGGCGTCTTCCTTGTGGAACAGCTTGGTGCCGAACTCGTCCACCGTGTCGTAGCCGAAGCTGAACGGCACCGACGGCTGCAAGAAAGGTGTGGGTAGTTGCACGGGGCTGACGCATACTGCCGTCATAAACGAGGTTCGAGACAAAGTCGCTGCAGGTGACGGGCTTACAGAACACTGACGCCACGGCTCATTCAAATGATGCATTTTTATATGTACCATTTTTATGAGACATAAGCAGCGAGCCTTGAAGTATTTGATACGACAAGCTTCGTATCCATTTTTCGCACGGCGGAGATTTTACGAACATAACAAGAAAGAAACTAATAAAAACCAACGTGTTTCTTTAATTAGTTTTTTTATAGTTTTGTTTCTTTTTTCTTATCCCACACAAAAAGAACGAATGCATCTTGGCTTCAATACGAAAGGGCATGTACCTGTGTACGGTTGTTGAATTGCAATTTACTGCGCAAGCCGTGTTCAAGACTTCAGGCTAGGTTTAGAAGTCGTTCTCCACTGGTTAGATTACTTTTGTACATCACTAGAGAACTTCGCTTTGCCGTCGCTTGTCGTCCATTTATGCGAAAAATGCCGAGTTAGGGGCCTGTGGACACATGAGATGCGTCTGATATTCCGCAGAAAAGAGAGTACGTCTACACGATGAAAGTAGGAAGCTTCTAGAGGCGACATGAAGCCACCAGACGTGAAGCCAGAAGTGAGGAGGGACACGCCCCCAACGAAGACCAAAGCAATAGTTTTGGTCATCGTTGGGGCACACCGAAACTGCGTTCCTCAGCCTAGTATAGAAAGTGATGGCAGTGTGCAGAAGGTAATTTTTTGAAATTTTAAAGAGTGAAATGTTTAACTCATATAGATCATTCGGGGCGACTGGTGTAGAAATAGCAGTTCCCCCTATCACGGCCGAGAAGTGAAGGTCACTTACGTAGACGGGATCTGCGTACCCAGCCCCACGATACGCTCCAGGGCTTAGCAGCGGATTTTCAGCCTGAATGCTGGCAGCCATGTACACGACGATTAACTGCAAAGAACAATATTAGTGTCATTCTTCAACGTGCACTTCACTTACCGAAAATAGTACCAGTTGATGGGAAGTGGAGGTTCGTTAATTGAGCTTTGGTTGCTATTCGCCGGCACTAGTCAGCAGTCGTTGCGAGCACCAGCAAACCATAGAGTTCGTGCAGAGAGAAAGCAATATAAATCGGGTAAAGCTGCAGCCATCAACCGAATGCATTCCCATTTCTAATTGACGAACTGCATAATAATTTTTACGGGTCATGAAACAATTTTCCTACTTTTTCTAAGTGCAAAAACAAATACTCCGAAAATATGAGCATCGTTTTTCCATAAACTCTGGGCCAGAACAAGCGGCCACGTGGCCTGGTGCCTATCCTATGCCGCCAACGTGAATCAGAGCTAAGCGCTGGGGCTGGCAGTAGAAAACGCGTGCTGAGCTCCAGGTATTGTTAGAGTGCGGCTATTCTCATTGGACACGAACCGAGTTTCCTCCGAGTCATTGAGTTTTACGAGCCGAAGTCGGGTGCTCACGCAGTTGCCGTGTCCAATCTATGAGCCGTGCTCGATTGTTCTCACGCGGGTGGTTTCGATCCCACAATTACGTCATCCAGCTTTGCGAAGGCAAGACTAAATGAAATAGTCCCCTTTTATCCTCGCAATTTCACCGCGGAGAAGAAGCTTCTTAATCAGTGGCTGTGCGAGTACACGTGGGCCAGACTAGGACTAGAACATGTCTGCAAAATCCTGAACATTCCAACCCGATATGGTTTCATGACACCTTTATGTCCGCTTGATTTTTCTTTTTTTTTTAATTTACACCGAACAAGAAATGAATATTGCGAGGATGACATCCTTTTTTTTTCTGTTTCCAGTTTTCATGTCTACCAATTTTTTTACATAAAAAACAACCGCTTTGCTTTGGCTTTCATATACTTTTTATAGAATGTTTCACATGCGCCATGAGACCTCGAAGACCTTCCTAGGCATGTAGTATCAATATTAGTTCTAAAATATGTGCTTGCATTTTTATCATTATATTTTGACTTTTTAAAATTATTACTTAGGTTTATAATTTTTTTTGCCGTTTAGTTTTAATTTTTATTGTATGTGGTTGCTCTTCAGAAAGGGCAGGCACGCCGAAACGACCCTACCACTCATGTTGCCGTATACAAGCACCAAAGGGTTATATAAATAATGGCACTTTCAACCAACCGTGAAGTAGTAACGTTCGACCCAAAGATTACTTAAACTGTGTTCGTCACAAAAAGTGTAGCGCATTTTCTGTCCAATATTCAGCTACAGGTAAATCCTCGATCCTAGCTGGAGCGGGCCAACCTCACCTTGGCAAGCATGCTGAAAGGATAGCTTTCGTCTTTAAAGATCTGACCGTGGGATGTTTGAAGCTGCTGTATCCACAAGGAACCTGGAATGTTCTGACTACTGCCTGGGACACGATCACCGTTTTATAGCCAAGAGTTGCACGTGAAAACGGCTTTCCCTCAAAGAGAGGAGGATTGTTTTGTATCTTAGTCCACATAGGCGCTTCTGTCACGCTCTTACGCTGTCTTGCGTTTGCTGTTATATCGCACGGCTCGTGACATTTGTCTCGTTTCCGCTGTCCTTTGTCTGTTTTGCCACCTCCGCCGTCCATTCCACAAGTTTGTGCGCCTGACCCTTACACGCACGCGGTTACGTTGCTGACAAATTAGTAAGTGGATACCAATTGGACACGCTCGTGGCTGTCGGGTATGCTCGCCGGCATTGGTAAGAGAAAAAATTCATTTGTTTTTTTCCATTCGCAGCACTTTCTTTACATTCGTACATATCAAATTGCCTTTCTTTTATTAGTACACAGACTCGTTCACTTTCATTGATTGTAATATGCAAGCACCTTTATAAATTAGAATATTCCCAACAGCAGTAGTCTACAGAATGCTAACACTGTTTGTAATGTTATTGTTTCTTTGCATTGTCATCAATTGTTAGTCCTTGAAAAACAAATAGTCGGGGTATTGGTAAACACTCATTAACAAATATTATGAATAATCACTTCAAATCAAAGTCAAATCAAGTTTATTTGTTGTCACATTTTACATGACAACAGGGACTTGGACAAGAAGCTGCTAAAGTGCAGCTTGACAAAGGTCCCAGCCCCCGTGCAGTTCGCGACAGTTTTAAACTCAATTTGACTAGAACTAAAATTTGGAATACAACTACACAGTGGAGAGAGACGAGTACAAATTAATGCCAAAGCCTGAATTATACAATACTAGATTTTATACAAACATATAGACGAAAAATACACAGGCAAGTGAAAGAAAAACACGACGCGTTAAAGAAATGATAAATCGTACATGAAATAATACGTCTCATTCATAACAAAAAGATCAGCAGTATTCAAAAATGACATAAAAAAGTAAGCTATTTTAATTCTCTATGTGATAGTGATTTTAATTGTCGACCCTCTCTATACAAACTAACACTGCGGAGACTGAAATGAAACGTCTGATTTAGGTAATTTGTGCGCGTTGGGTGAATCATCCAGGGCTCGTTTTGTCTTAGGTTGCGTAGGACGATGCGATGTTTTAGGTTGGCCAGTTTAATCAAATGAACATTATTGTGCTGAAGAGCTCTGTGATACGTTCACAAAAGCTTGTAAGCATACATTTGCGGGACGGTTTTTACATTTAGGGATTTAAAATAGTGATTAAGTGGGATGAAGAAATGGAGTTCCTGAAATTGCACGTACTGCCTTTTGTAACAGATGCAACTTAGTAAGATTGGGTTTTGTTGTCGTGCCCCATATCAGGTTACAGTGATTTAAGTGGGAACCAACTAACGTATTATATATAGTTAATTTAATTCGAGTATGAAGGGGAGCTTTAAATTTTAAGTGTGTGTTCCAGCTCATATCATGAGAAAACAACACACCCAGAATTTTAATACAGTCTACATACTCAATTTCTTCATCGTTTGTTGTAAAACGAGGTAGGATATTTACTTTTTTCATTTTGGGGTCTAAACAAAATAGCTTTCGTATTTTTACAGTTTAATTTTAGTTTTTTTAGCGTCCAGGAGGCAATTCGTTTTAGCGCATCATACACTGTAGCAATAGAAGTACAAAGATTGTTATGGGAGAAAAAATGTTTGTATCAGCGTAAATGATTAGCTTTACATCACCGTTTTTGGCCACATGCACAATGTCGTTTATGTATAATATAAATAACAATGGGCCTAATATGCTACCTTGGAAAAACACCCGATTTTATGGCCAGCCTATCCAAATAAAAATTCGGAATAGAAAAGTATTGATTGCTATTTACTAAGTATGATTCTATGAGATCGAGTTCCAAAAAATGGTAATTTGGCAAGTAAAATATCATGATTCATAGAATCAAAGGCTTTTGAGTAATCAACAAAGACGTCTAATGTATTTTTTTTTGTCAAAGGCTTTCACAATTTATTCTGTCTGGTTTAATAATGCCAATTTGGTAGATCGATGTTTTCGAAAACCGAATGGCGCATCGAAAATGAAAGAATGCTTATCAAGATGTGCCATGAGTCTATGGTGTATTAGTTTCTCAAGTGATTTAAAAAGACAGGAATAATTGAGATGGACGTATAGTTATTTATGTCAACCATATCACCGCCTTTATGTAGAAGACTAATTTTTGATACCTCCTTCTTTAGAGGAAAACAGCCTGTTTTAAATGCGAGGTTATATTTATATATATATATATATATATATATATATATATATATATATATATATATATATATATATATATATATATATATATATATATATATATATATATATATATGTGTCAAATATTGTGCAATAATATCAATTACGTATTTTAGTGGTTTTACCTACATGTTTTCGGCGTGAATGCTTTTGGTATTTTTAGGATTTATGAGTGTTGAATAAACTTCCTACTCATCCGTGGGGAACAAGAACATTGATTTCGTACACGATACTGGCATGAACTCTAGAGCTTTATTTACACAGGACGATGACACACCAGAAGTACCAACATGTTTGTTTTACTAAGATGAACCAACTAGCCCAACAACGTACCCTACTATACCAACATTTACAAAGAAATTATTGAACGCATTTTTAATGTTGACCAGTCTTACTTTAACGGTGTTTATGCTTATTTCATGGGGCACGTTTTGAAGTGGCTTATGATTCAGTCCTGATCGTATCCTCTTCCCCATAACGTCGTTTCTTAGTTTCTAACGGATCGAAAAGATTATTGTAGTAGTCACGCTTAACATGTCTTAGTATGCTTGTGAGTTTGTCGCGGTATTTTTTAATGATTTCAAGCTTGCTAATCTCTTCTCTTTCTAGAAATTTTTAATATAAATTATTCTTAACCCGTATCATTCAGAGTAGCATTGGCATGATGTCAAGGCCTACATGACTTTTTAGGTGCTTTGATGTTGATAAAAGGTAAACATCAACTATAAATCGCACTAAATGTATAGAGGAATAAATTACATAGATAATTTGCTGAAATTGTTGAAAAAATATGTTGCCCAGATGTCTTTTCGATTACTTCTCGAAGTCAACGCAATTTGATCAGGGGTGAGAGATTGAACTTCAGCCACTGGAACAGGCTCACTGCGGTTTTTCTGGGAGTGCTCATTGTGCAAGCAAAAATAAATGGGAAGATTATCACTGATATCAGTAGAGAGAACACCTGATAATACGACCGATTCTCTATAGTTCGTGATGAACAAATCAAGCATAGAACATTCTGTATTTGTTATTCTTGTAGGACAGTGGTTCTCAGGCATTGAGATTTCGCGGACCTCTTGTGGATCGGCGGAGATGATGGAGGACCCGTTCGTGGTGAAAGGAAGGGAAAATATAGGTTTATTATGATAAAGATTTAAAAAATGAAAATAACTAAGGGCTAGTGTGAAGTATACATCTCTCATTAACATATACGCGAGAAAACTCATCCAAAAATTGGAACGTTTCTACTCAAGGTTGGGCTTCGTGGACACCTAGAGTGCCTCCGCGGACCACTAGAGTTCTTTCGCGGACCCCAAAGGTTCTCCGGACCCCCTTTTGAGAACCACTGTTGTAGGATGTTTGATAACATTCGACAACTCAATTGAAACAATAAGGTTTGAGAAAGAGCTTCTTTGGCCAGAGTTCGAAATCATATTAATGTTGAAGTCACCACCCAGAATTAACTTGTAATTGTTATCATTGACATAGTTGAAGAATGCATCTGCAAAATTAAGAAACGGTATAACCGGAGAATCGGGTGGCCAATATAAAACGGAGAGCGGTGTATTTTTGGAAACGTAGCTACAACTTCATAAAAATCAGCAATTTCACAGAACGATTTCAATATCTCACAATTTCTTTCATTTTTTATCAGCATAGCAACACCAACGCCTAGCCTATCGTTTCTATTCAGTTTTGAATGAGAATATCCCGGAAGCAGAATATTATCAGTACTACGACTGTACCACGTTTCAGTTAGCATGGGGACGTCAATATTCGGTCCAATGGAGTCAAACCAAACACCGAGATCATCGCACTTATTTCTCGCAGACCGAACATTTAGGTGAATAATTGTCATCTAAAATGCAAACTCACTCTGAAGTAAATTTTTTTTAATTTAAAATGTGAAATGAAGGATCAATACATAGTTTTCCAAGAAAACAACCAAGAAAGCAACACTAGAAAGCTTGCTAGCTCGCCGTTAAATTGCACACGTCCTCAACGCACGTTACTTTCACAAGCGGCGTCTGTTCAGCCTTATGAGCTAATATGTTACCGTTTCGGACCTAGACTAATTTCCAGTTGCATTATTTTTCATTGCGATGGTCACTCCCAGCAGTTCTTTTAGCGCGGGGCACAGGTGTTAGTTCACACAGACAGAGCTAACCGAACTAATGCCAAAGTCCTCGCAAGTGACGCGGCGTTTGTTTTGGCACGCCCAAGGAAGTTATCTCGCCTGTCACGGCGCACGAACAGAACAACAATGTTCCTAGCCGTGCTGTTCGGAACGGGCACGTGATGACACACCTCGATATCAGTTTCACGTATGGGCGCGCCAATCACGACTTCCATGTTTCCCACGAGGTTAAGAAAATTTTTATTTGGTTGGGGTGGGATTCCCTTTATCTCAACATTTCGATTTCGGCTGTTTGGCTCCCAGTTTACAAGCCGAATTCCACATTCTCTGGTCTGCTGACACAATTACTTGCATTCCGATCGAAGTTCATTGTTTTCCGCACTGACCTCCGCATTTTTTTTTTTTGCATTTAGCTCATCCTTTATTCGTCTCATAATATTCATCGGTTTTTCGAAGACAAACACACTGCAAAAGCATAATCCAGTGGAGCTCCACCACTGAATCACAATGGACAGAAGAATCCAGAAAAAACGGTACACTGTCGGCGTGTCCACCGCCCCGCGGCGTGACAGGACGTTGCCTGAATGTTGGGAGACAGGTTGGCGAAGCTTGTTGCCGTAAACAAAAAGCTTAATTGTTTGCAATAGTTGTTTGTGCAACAATATACAAAAAAACAGCTACAGGGCTACAGGCTACAGGGCTACAGGGACACAGGGCTACAAAAACATATTTCCCTCGTGTTTGCGAATAACATTGGCCAAATCGTTTCTCGCTTTAAGAGCGTAGTGCACTGGCGATTTCTGCGATGTAATACGACTGATGATCTGGGGTCTTTAACATGTTTCAAGCTGTAGCAATTACACGACCGCAAGCCGTAATGATTATCATTCAATTAAAACGAACAGCGCACTGATTCAACCCGTTTGTGATCTATAGAGATATAACTCGCAGATTGGAGCGGCATGTTCGCTGCCGTGCGCACGATATACATCCAATTCCTTTTTGTTGTGGTCTGCCAACAAATCGACCTGTCGTTTGAAGAAACAATGATGCGCGTCCAGAGAGTAAGTATTTTGTAGAAATAAAGAGATGCTTGCAACACGGTATGAATTTCGACTACCTTAATCTATGATTCAATGTAAATTTCCGTTGATGCTGATACACTTGGAATACCGTGGCACAAGATTTTGGATGCCCTCTTCAAAACGTCTGCCCCTGAGTCTTAATGACGCCATCATCTTTGGCATCCATCGTGAAGTGAATATGTGCTAGGCTATTTTAGTATTTTATATAGATCGCATAAACCAGAGATTTGAAAACTAATGATATAGGTACTGCAAGATCACAAGTTGTAAATAGATGGTTCCCCAGAATCGTTTGACCACTGCCTCCACCAAATCTACTACGACTAGAGAAACCTTATCGCTCCGTAATGCATCATCAGCGCTCTTCCGCCCTTCATGAAATATGCATACTTGATTCTGCACCAACTAATTTACCCATTAGGTCTTAGTCTCTAAATTTTACAAATCTGTCGTTGGATATTTCTTAATGCTTGAACCTTTCTCGCGTTAAAAAGACTCGGACTCGGCTGGCCGTTTAGTTCCTTTAGAAAACATTAATAGGAAGCACAGCGCAAAACCGCAGGAATAATGGCGCTCTCATAAAATGTCGCAAAGTCGTGACTAATGACTGAGAAAACTCCGTATGCACGGCTCGGGAGTGAATACTCACGCGCATGAGGAACCAGTAAGTACGTCCACAGCTAGGTCTCCACTTTGGAAAAGTGTCGCTCAACTATGGTATACTATGATGTCTTTGAGTCACTGTACAAGCTGCGCTTCATATAATCCGTCTCAGCTTAGGACCAACCGCAGCGGATGTCACGAGCCATCGGAGCCAATCCAAAGCCGTGTGGTGGGTGTTAAGCCACTTTGGAGAGAAGACGTAGGGAGGGGCGGAGAGCGTATCATGTGCTATGTTCACATTTCACAAAGCCAGATTGGCTTAGAAGGCTCGCAGCGTCCACTTTGGTGGGACGTGTAGGTGAAACGTAGTATAGTAACAGCACTTCAGCCATCTTTGTGATTCAAATAATTGTTAGGGGTTATGTAAAACTGTATCTGAAATCTCAGGACACGGGTTTTTGCCCTTCAGAAACGTATAAACAGTCCGCGGCAGAGCAAGGCGATAGTGCTTGAGCTTCCTGTGACCGCTTTTAAAGCTCAGCAAGTCCCATTTTCCAAACGCAAGGATCGCTTTCGATCCAACTCTGTACTCAGCACGAAAATGGCAGCCATACTACAAACAAATCGTTGTGTAGAGCACAGACACTCTAGGCCTAAAATATTTTGTGGCTCTGTGATGCCTATTAATTGTATATTTTGGGTTAAAGGAAAAGGGGGAAGTTAAAAGCGGCGATACAGCACCTCTTGGTCAACATGGCAGACGTTCTCTGGTGGCCAAGGAGTAAGAAGGAGAGGTGTCTGAACGACTTGGAGGAGCAGCGTCACATTCGCGTCGAAAAATGGTTCACGTGCGTTTCGTTTCCAACAGTGGGCTCCAATAGTAACGGAGGCCATGCGGGGCCATGGGGAACCTTGCGCATCGGGTGGGGTGCACCGCCTTTCGATCATCGCACCTTGAATTATCGCGATATTCTGTGTTTAATAATTTGGTTTCTCAAATCTCTTTTTGTTTAGCTTTTAAACCTGCGGGACACGTATGTGACCCATGTTGAACTCGTAGCGATGAAAAACAAATGACTTCACTCACCGTAACACGAGAGTAGGAATAGTGCACTCCATTGTGGTTCGTATATCGCAGTTAAATCGTACCACCAAAGTTTGGAAACTCTCTAACTTGGACATGCCCATAGCACGTAACACGAGAGTAGGAATAGTGCACTCCATTGTGGTTCGTATATCGCAGTTAAATCGTACCACCAAAGTTTGGAAACTCTTTAACTTGGACATAGTTAAAAACGAAATTGATGCATTTGTACCACTGCGCATTTCCAAGCCTTCAATTCACCCTGAATGGTTCTCCAAAGAGTTGAAAATCTACCTTCGCAAAAAAGACCATTTTCATAGACTCTTCAAACGTACTGGTTTGTCTCTATTTTATACTGAGTTTAGCATTTACAGGGCTCTAGTTAAAAAGCTGTACGCTAGGGACAAACGCTTGCACCTTGAACAAGTGGAGTGTAGCCTAAACCGGTGCCCTAAAAACTTTTGGCGCTATGCCAAGAAACACACGCGCAACTTAAACCAAGGTCTTTGTCTGCGCACAGATAACAACGCTAACTATGTATCTTCACCTTCAGAAGTTGCCAATGTTTTTGCTGATTACTTCAGCAGTTGTTATTCAACCTGTCAGCAAAGCACTCAGCCGCAAGAAATAAAAACCAACTGCCATGATTTCTTGTCTGGTATTAGAGTAGATGCCGATGAAATTGCGGAAGCAATAAAAAAATTAAAACCGAAGCTATCTATAGGAGTTGACTCTATTCCATCCTTTATTATTAAGGGATGTAGCGAATTTTTTATACCTATTATGTTGCACATCTTCAACCTCTATCTTATTTCTGGTGTTTTTCCTTCCCTTTGGAAAAAAGCGGTTGTTGTACCAGTTTTGAAAAAGGTGACAGCTCTGTGAAAAGCAACTACCGCCCAATATCTTTGCTATCTGGGTTTTCTAAAGTTTTTGAACGGGTTATGTATTCCCGGATTCTTTTTTATTTTCGGCATAAGTTTGTAGAGTGTCAGCATGGTTTTTTGAAGGGACGTTCGGTTGAAACAAATCTTTGCTCTTTTTAAATTACTCTGCCCCTGTTGTTACAAACAGAGGACAAGTTGATTGTATCTTTTTTGACATGTCAAAAGCCTTCGATAAAGTAAACCATGAATTGCTGTTACACAAATTATCGTCATATGGTTGTTGCCCAGAGCTATGTAACTGGTTCCGTAGTTATGTATCATCTCGACGGAACACAGTTCGTGTAGATAACAGTCATTCCGACCACTTCTTTTCCACATCTGGTGTCCCTCAAGGCTCCATCCTTGGCCCGTTGTTGTTTTTGATATTCATCAACGACTTGCCGTCATATGTTGATAACGCTCAAATATTGTTGTTTGCCGATGACATCAAGCTTTTTATGAATATTCACTCTTCTATCGACTGCAACGCTCTACAGCATGATGTTTCACAGATTGCTATATGGTGTACAGCGAATAACTTATCTCTGAATCCATTAAAAACAAAAGTCGTATCTTTCTCAAGGCGTCACACCAAAATAGACTGCGATTATGTTTTAGAGGGGATGCCTATCAAACGTCTTTCTGTTATAAAAGACCTTGGCGTATACCTTGATAATGTTCTAACGTTTACTGCCCACGTGTCATTTGTCGTTGGCAGTGCAACAAGAATGCTTGGTGTTATATCTCGTATTACGAAGCACTTTAATAACCCGGCTTCCTTGGTTCGGTTATTCTGTGCCCTAGTCAGGTCTAGACTTGAATTTGCTTCAGTAGCTTGGAATGCGTTAAATAAAACTCAGGCATTGAACATTGAAAATGTACAGAAGAGGTTAATACGCATTGTGTATGATCGATATTCTCAACGTCGCTTCTATTTTGATTATGAATTTCTTCTTAAAAAGTTTCGATGACAAACTTGTCCGATAGAAGAGCGGAACGTGACATTGTCTTTTTTCATAAGTTAGTAAACGGTGTATCAGATAGTGGCTCGCTTTTAAGTGATGTTAATTTACATGTTCACTCCCGACCCACTAGAAATCATTGTACTTTTTACATTAATACTGTCTGTGATCTCTCGCCTTTATCACGCTGCCAACTGCTTTTTAACCGCATCAACAATGCTGAAGTGGATATATTTAGCGACTCTCGGGTGTTCGCGATGAAAATGAAAGTACTTGTTGCCAATTTGTAACGTTTGTGTATTTCTGCCATGTCTCTGTTATTTTAATTCCTCATTTATTATGTGTACCAAAGAAAAGACCTGTTGGTTGTTTTTGGGCACTTGAAAATAAGTATTTATTATTATTATTATCATTATTATTATAAGTTAAAATGTTCTCGAGGTTAACCTAAATGTAACTTTAATCAAATTTACGTTGCCTTAGGTGTCCCACTTGTCAATTTTAGTGTGTCCGTTCTCTCATAATAAGGGTAATATACCAGCTGTTTGTGTTTTAAATCCACACCGTTGATTGCATTCTTACTAAAACTGTTTGCGAGATTATCGGCTGTAAAATTCAAATTCTTTATTTGTCCCCATTCTGGCAAAAAAGGTAGAAAAAAAGGAACTTCATTTCTTTGCTTGTCGAGCCTCTACCACCCGTAGCAGAACAGGAAAACGCATAATAAAGAACACAAACGTGCTGCAGATTGATGCAGAAACATCAGAAAAGCTATATATTACAGTGGGGAAAAAATTAAACGTATTAAATATATTTTATGTTTATTTATTTTAAGTAATATCGGAACAGCGCTTATGCCATGATTCGTCAAGCCGAACGCAGACGCTTTCGAAATAAATAGAAAAACGCTCGTTCTCAAAAAAAAAAAAAAAAACTTGGTCACTCATCGACAAGTTTTGTGGTAAGAAGAATTGGGCTAAAATGATAGCTAGCTACCTTGTATCGCAATTCTCTACTGGTGGGCAAAGCATTGCTGATGATTTTAACAATTTATTTTCTCAAGAGCATCAGGCATTGCAGGACATTACACAGGCTCGCGTACTTTCAACAATAGTGTCTTAAACTCGATTTACTCTCTTTTTTTCTGAAGAGCTTAGGCCAATCCTTTTAACGTTAAGCCCAACTGAACTCCAGGTATCGGAGGTATAGCAATTAATTGCTTGCGTTGAACTTATAAAGTGATTAAGAATGTTTTGCTTTGAACTTTTAATCACATTATATCTAATTGTGTAATTATGTTAGCAATGAAAGCGGCGTTGATTCTTCCACTGTCCAATGTAGGCACACGGAATAACGAAGAAAGTTATCGCCCTATTTCAATTCTACCGCGTTTAGCTAAAATAGATTTGGCAGGTGGAGACTTGTAAAATTATTGAAAAATAAAGTGCATCGATCGGTATTGCCAGTATAGGCGAACCGATTTAAAGCCAATTTGATATAACCGAATTGGTTCTTGGGATCAAATGGGAATTTTACCAAAAAGCCAATTGGGAACTGAAGCAAGAAAAAACTGGGCCTCCTCAAAAGAACGATCCAGGAAGGACCGACAGGGAGAAAGGACCCCACAGAGCCCGACACCAGCTCAACCCCATGAAAGGGCACCAAAGGGCGACACCAGTGGGTCGTCGACGGTCGGGGGCATCCCTGCGCCGGGCAACCGCCGCCGTAGTGATATTGCTTTTTCCCTCCTACCAAGGAGAACCCCCCCCCCCCCCCATTTGGTAGAGGGGATTGCTAAAATACAGGAGTAAATATTTCTGTTTAACTATGAATAGCATATTAGATAAAGGCAGTATGCCATCTCTTTATTAGTATGGATTCACACATGGCCGATGTACCCAAATGCTCCTCGAGGACTTTTTTGACATGCTCAGTTTATCTTTTGAACGGAATCAAGTTTCCTGCGTGGTGTTCCTTGACATCTGCAAGGCGTTCGATAGTATTTGCCACCAGATATTGATCACAAAGATTTCAAAGTTCGGCTTTTAAGGTTCTTTTCTAATGCCGCTGGAAAACGTTCTACAGGAAAGGCGTCAATAATTTTCACTTGGAGGATTTCAAAGCGCATTCTCTTTAATCAAAGCTTGTGTCCCCCATGGCTCTATCTTTAAGTTGTTTATTATATAATCTTTATGTTAATAACATCGTCACTGTGGTACCAACACATCTATTTGAAAATGCTGACGTCACCGTTAATTTATCTTGATCGTCCAATTCTTCAGATATCATTTCCTTTTTGCAAATTAGGGCAATTGTCCCCTTCTTCATCATCATCATCATCATCGTCAGTTTATGTTATGTGCTCATGAAACGCGAGATTGTTTTAATTATGATGCACAGAAAACATTTCAAACTTGATATCTCAATGCACACTCAATAATATCGTGCTACAGTATTCTATGTGGGTCATGAAAACTAGCTAAAATAGTGTAAAATAACAAAAGGTAGTAGCCGTAAAACTCATATAGGAATAAGGAATGCAATCTAAATATAACTAACACAGTGCTCACTCCAAGCATCTTTTAGATACTCAGTAAATAGTTAAATAATAGTCAGAGAAGACCTAAAAACTTGAATGTCTGAGTTGAAGAAGTTCACACTGGTTGTTATGAATGTATAGAAATGTATGCGGTTCATAGGACCGGTTAGGCTAATGTTTCCAACTGAGAAAGTAGGAGTCATGCATAATACTTCTAGTGGCAGATAAATACATGTAGATGACGCCTGTCCGCTGTATGTGTCTATGTGTCCCTTGCTCCGCTTTTCCAGAGATTACTATTATCGTAAAACTATGGACTGGTTTGAAGCTAATTTAATTAAAGGTAATGCATCCAAAAAGTAGCTTACTTGTTTTCGCACCCCTTTGAAAAAAAGATAATATAACGTCTCCTTTACAATTACATACGTCTGGATGTTTGTCATGTGTATGCGAGCCTATAAAGTATACATCTTCTGTAAAATATCAAGGCTTATTCTTTGAGAGTGGTTAACGCGGAACTCTCATGTTAGTCATGTATGGAAAAACAGTGTGTGCAGTGTCGTGTTTGTTGTGCAAAACTAGATATTTTATGTCAATATCAGTGCAAAAATTGTTGTGCATGCTCTAACCTACAGTGTGCACCGCTACGGCGTTAAAGTGTATAGCCACTGTGCTCTCCATAAGCAATTTCGAATGAACTCCATTTTTCGTTCTTTGTTAAAGAATATTTCTTTATGATTTACTGCCTTTGACATGGAAAAAAAGAAGCTCGTAGTTATTACAGGGTGTTTCACGAAAAGTGGACAAATTCGACATTGCGAAAAACTACGCGTCGCAACAAGAAAAGGCTTGTGTCGTTTTGGTCCTGAGTCAGGGGCCTATATGGAAAAATATTAAAGTCCGAAATAATTAGATTGTTAGTTATTTTCGTGCAATTAACATTTTTTAGTATTGTGTTTAAGAGGCATGGTCTCAATTAGGAAATTGCTCAGCATCTTCCAAAAACACTAAATCAACAAATTGCAGAACGATAGAAGGCACGCAAAGCATTTTACCGCATTCTGAAAAACGGCACAAATTCAACGGGTTTTTGAGTTTCGGTTTGCAATCGGAGCGCTTCTCGGCGCCGACAGCACCGCGCCCCGAGGAGAAATAGTGATACCAACCTCTGCTACGTATGCTTCGCGCAACGCAGCAGAGGTTGGTTGCACAATGTGGCTTTGACAGGTCTGACCTTAATACATTTTCGAGGACTCGTTCAATATTTCTATATTAAGTTCACAAAAACGACTTATTTAGAAGCCGGGGAAGGGTAGATGTTAACATCTGATTACCATTGTTATTTCTGGAGGCGGCGCTAACCTGCAGGTCTTGGCACTGCGCATTCCATAAACGAATTCTCTATGCTCCAGGTAGGAAATTGTTTGGTAAACGTTTTCAACGTGTCGAAAAGAACCTTCATAGGAAAGAGCAAGTTCTAGTCACAAAGAGTTGGTATTTGTACAACACTGAACCTATTAAACAGTGGTTGTTGTGAATGACTCTCCTATATGTTGCGTGACATATAATATGAATTACTTTTCTTGCAAAAAGTATGTGTTTGCGTGACTGGTTGTCTTTGTATAGTTTTTATTTCCCGTAGAAAAAAAATTGTGTTGGAGGAGCATAAGAGGAAATGGGGAGCATAAATCGATATTTAAATATGATAATTAAAGCTCTCGACAGGTAATTTCATATAAGCTGCACAGTTTCGTCCCAGGCCATGAACTGAATAATTATCCTACCCAGTACTTTTATGCTGCCCACTATGTCTACATTATATTCACCGAGCGAAGAGGTGGACGTATACTTCCACCTTGCATTTCTTCATCTAAATATAACAGCCTTTGATTTATTAACATCAGTTTGAAAATAATTACATATTGTCAAAGCACTGTGTTTATTTAAGCTTTGATTTGCCCTACGCATACTCTGATGAAGGTCACTGCCTGAAACAAAAATACATTTGCGTAATCTGCATACACGATTTAATTTATGTTATAATCGATATTTACGTTGTCCTTTATATGTAAGTTAACAAAAAGAGGCCCCAGTATACTACCTTGCTGCACACCACCTGTTAGTGGCCTGAGATATGTTGATTCATTATTATTTTCACGCCCTGAAAACGGCCTTTGCGATAGCTATTTTATAAAATTTAGTGATAAACAGCGAACACTGAACATTTCTAGCTTTTGATGTAGCGGATCGGAATTAAAGTGGTTTAAAAGTTTTAAAAAATATATGAATACTTTAGGTGTTATCAATTTATTTCCAATATTATTGAATTATAACTGGTTTTGCTTTTGTAATGCAAGTTCCCTCGACGTACCTTTTCTAAATCTATACTGACCAGACATAGTATAGAAAGTGTTTCACTGAAATTGTATAATCTTTCATGCATTTAGAAATTATTAGTGAGTCGGAAATACGTCGATATTTTCCAAAGTTGTTTTTATCCCCAAATTTATACTAAACTGAAATTTTTGCCACTTGCAATTTGTTAGGGCGAAATCCCAGCTCAAGTGCTAGATTTAAAATATGTAATTAAACACTTCCGGGCGGCCGAAATGAATCTTCAGGATTTTACAAGGACGCCCCTAGAAGCCTTAGTTCCTCCAACACGTTGAATAGCTTTTTTTTTTTAAACATATATGCAATTTTTTTTGGCAGAACTGAAAGTGCGCCATTCAGGGCGTGGTCTAGCAAAAGCCTTTGACCTTGGCCCTAATTTCGCGTTGCGCCATCTACTGAAACATAAGCCAACCTTGAACTGATTTTTGTCACGCCGACTCGCTGCGTTGAGTCACCTCTCCTTCCTACACCGAGGTGGTGGCTGAACAAGCGACGCAACTTCTTGACAGTGCGCAACACGGCCAAGAGATGGCGGCACGGTGACCAAGGTGATATGGAGTAGGGAAAGACGTGTTTCAGACTTGTCGCCAAATTTAGGGAGAATAGCTTGCTGAAATACCTCACATCCGCAAGCTCATAAATTGGTGGAAGAATTTTGTCCCTTTGTGCGATGCTTGCAGAGATGGACTATCCTGACAACTGACGCTAGTGATCGTAACACTCTTTCTTTGTTGTTATACTCCGGAATTTAATTAACTCCTCTCGTACATTCAATTTCAAACTTGAAACTCACAGGTTCTCTCTAAAGTGATCGGCCGCGGAAGTCGTGACATCTTCGTATCACGACCACTGGTGCCACCTCTTGATTGGTGCACAAAACCTAACGGTCTGCCCGACTCGGCCGTCTGCATCAGCGTCCGCCGTGCAATTACGAATGGTGCGATATTTTTTTGCAAGAAAGAAATTCTACATGGAACTTTCTGAAGTTAAAATGTCATACAAAAATAAGCGTTCCGCAGGAACAGAAATTAAAGAATGGTTATTATTATGAATATATTTTGTATCCTTTTCAGAAGAAGACGGTACCTGTGGGCTTGCCTACTTTCAAGGTTCATTTTACGCAGTGCCGTTGTGACATGCCATCCCTTTTATACGCCGGTTTATGGGGCGTTTTGTGTAAAGACCTAGAAGATACTGCACTCACTGACAGTTTGAAGAACGTAGGGTTTGTTGTGTTCAAACTTCTTGTTTCGTGTATTGGTTTTTCGTCCTTTTTCATCGATTAATTACCACAATTTGATTGGTTGCCGAGCGATCAAACGTTCGGGGCTTATTCCGCCCGACGTTCTTGACCTCTCAATAATTACAGCGGGAATTTATTGTTGTTTTTTATTCAGCCGGCTGTTTAGCCGCCATGTTAGCACACGCCGAAAGGCTTGTTAGCGCACGCCGAAAGGAAATACAATTTGCTCCTCTAAAACAATTAAACAAGCGGGGGTACTCGTCAAAGAATGCGAAGAAATGAACACCCTGGTTACCAAAATAACTTCCAACAATGATGCTGCGAGCGAGACCTGGCAGATGAATGAAGTACTGTCGACAGTTCCGTGCATCGAAGCGGAGTTGTAAGAGAACCGCCTTGGCAGCGAAAGAATCAGATGCTGAATCCCATTTTTTGTCTACCCCTTTCAGCGTGCTTCTGTGACGGACTGATAGCTGCGAAAATATTCTAAAATACCTTTGAACGTTGGCTTTTTACGAGCTTCTCCCCGATAGTCTGTCCAGGAAGAATTCAACGATAAATGAAGTTTTAGGCAATACGTTAACGTTATATACGAGCCAGAAAAAAAAGAGCAGCAACGTTACAATAGGCTCCGTCAGTTCATATAAACACTTCGAGGGCAGCAAGCAGAAACATCATAGACGGGGAGGTATTCGACATCAGGGGAGAGGTCTTTGACTAATAGAAGAACCATGGTCCTGGGCGGGACTGAAGTGGCGCAGACAGTGGAGCCGGTGATGCTTCCTCCGGAGGAAGAGAAGCTGAAGGATTGGGAGCAAGAACTGATGAGTACCTGCATTCAGAAACATTTCGCAATACGTTGGGACAACTGCATCGTGTACCACTATCCGGTGAGCGAGCTACATTTGGAAAAGGCAGTTCGCCAAACGGGCGAAAATACAAATTAGAGCGTTTTAGAATAGGGTGCCCCCACCAATCTACCTAGAATACCCCCACCCAAATGTGGTCACTATCGGGGATTCACGCAGCGCTGCCTAAGCTCGCGTCAGCGTCGTCGCCACCGCATCTTGGAGTGTCTCACAACGTGAACGCCTTAAAGGGGCAAAGTGGAAGGCGCGACGATGTCAGGGCGCGCGTCTGCTGGGTCACCCCGGGCAGCTTAGCGCGTCGCTTTGTACACGCGCGGAACTTCAGGCGCTGTTGAGCCATACCTGTTGACATGTCAAGACGCGTGCTGCTCGCATTTTATTCTAGTTTATATGCTTCTACTATGACAACAGAGAGAGACAGAGAGAAAAAGACGAAGAGAGATAAAGAGAGGTTTTCAGCAGACGTGTACACGTTACCCCGAAAAAGTAACTAAATTCTGTTACTTGTTACTCACTTACTCACTAAGGAAGTTACTAAAAACGTTACTCGTTACCGATTCTCAAAAGGAACGCGTTACTTTACCTCAAGTGTAGCGATTTACTTTTCTCGTTACTTTCACGACCGAATACAGAACAGCTTACGTTTCCTGGTTTATTGTTTTCTTTTCATTAGTTGTTGCACTTAAGCAGTAGCTACCTCGAAGTTTTGATCAATTACGTTTCCCCGCTTCCTTGAGAATACATCTCCGGCAACGCTGAAAAGTCGTTCTACTGACGCGTTCGAAAAACGGCAGTGTGGTGACTTTGGAACAGTGTTGTACACGTTCCTCAAAAAAATGAACGAAAGGTCGTTCGTCGTTCCTTCTGATTTTGGAACACGGTCCCGTTACAAGTTCCATTTGTGAAAAAGGAACTCGTTCTCGTTACAACTAAGAAAATGGAACGTGTCGTTACCTATACGTTACATTTGTACCGGGTGTCTCAAGTAGCGGCCAGGCTCGTTCAATCGACCGCAAAATTCGGTTTCTTAACCTATCTCGCTACGATTTTGTGCAGTGCTGCCCACAGGTGGTGCATTTTTCTATAAAATATGCAAAGAGCGAACTTACCTGAGGAAAAAGTAAAAAAGAAAAAAGAAAAGGCTTAACTCCTATGGAAACGCAGCGAAGCCAACGGTCTTCAAACAATAGGGCGGCCTATTGACTGAAGATTTGGTTAGAACAAAAAAGTTTGTTTTGTTTGTTTTATTTATTCCATCAAATGGCGACATCCGAATTTGAATGCCGTGATGGAAGGAGACCAGGAGAAGAAAACAAGCGGAAACAAGGTTTCATTTGTGTATATATTCACCTTTAAAATTCTCAGCTTTTGGGCCATATTCATCTTTGTGGTGAGCAATTCAGATTTGCCAAATGTACTAATACCTTATATTGAACGAGTGTTTTAAAACAACCTCACAGATTTCAATCCAAAAAATTCCTTTGTCCAAAATTAACGACACTTGCTGCTCGATGTTTCTGTCCGCAAGACGAGCAAGTGAAGAAGGGGGTAGGGATGTGGGAAGGCCAGTCTTAAATATTGCAGTCCTTCGTGAAGGGTGGATTCGTTTTTTAGCTTCGGGGGGCGGGGAGATCAAGGGGAGAAAGCATGAAGGTTAATTTGTGTGTGCCTTGTAAGTGACGATGTTTGGGATACAAGGTTGGGATCGATGTCCGGTAGCCTGTTTTTCTGCTGTAACTGTAGGCCTCTTTGTGAAAGTCTCAGTGATGGCCTTAGTCGGCCTCAGGTTTCTGCGTGTATGGGGATTCATGGAAGCAAAGGAAGTAGCTGAGTTTGACTTTGAGACGTCCCTTTTTCTGCGTCTTTTCCATTAACTAAAGTTTTTTTTTTGTACTGCAGTCTTGGGCACTGAAAAAAAAAAGTATCAATGTCCGTTAGAACTCCTGCACCCAACTGTTACCACTCGAGAATCCCTCAAAATAAACCTAAGATAAGTAACAAAAAATTAACGAGACGCTGCTCTTCGTAGTGATATTGTTTTGATACATTTTAGAATTTTCCTCTAGAAATAAACTAAAATTTAATCCACTGGACGAAAAAAAGGAACGCCGTTCCTTTTTCCGTTTTAGTAAAAATGTAACGAGTTCCCGTTCCAGTTCCACCGATGCAAAATGGAACGGTGGCGTTCTTCGTTCTCCTAAAAGGAACGCGCTCCAGGAACGCCGTTCCTTAGAACGCCGTTCTGTACAACACTGCTTTGGAAGAGCTGGGAATCTGGGACTCCCCTCTTTTTTTGTTATTTCTACCTCTAAAGTTCGAAGTTGACAAATAGGTTATGTGCCTTCCCGTGTTAGCAACCTCCGGGGTTTACATTCCGTCTGTACACGATCCTAGAAGGCTCAACCAAAAAACTGTTCGCTAGGTGAAGGACATTCCCAGCTGCACAGTTCGACTAACGTGTTCAGCTATAAACGTTGCTATACCGCAATACTCTTTAGTTGTTTTCGGGCTGCTCACCTGCCTTTGTCGCAATAGACGGATACTCAGGTTGGAATTAAAACGAGGCTGTTCAAATGGTGTTGTACACGATACCAACCAAAAGTAGCGAAATACCGTTACTCGTTACATGGCCTTGAAAGAAACTAAGTACGTTACTCGTTCCTTTTCTAAAAAAGTAACTAAATACGTTACTCGTTACCGAGAAAAAATAAGAAGGTAGAAGTAACTCGCGTTCCTAATAATGCGTTACGTACATGTCTGGTTTTAGGCAAACCGTTTTCAAGTCAAGTTCCTAAAATATATAGCTGAGGTTAGAGTGGCAAGGCAGCAGACATCGTCCCATCTTTGAAAGAAAAAGACATGAAAATGACAAAACAAGATAGTGGAAAAGTCGAAGATATTGTGTGGAGCAAAGGAAAACGTCAAAGGAGGCTTAAAGATTGTTCGAGCGGAGGTATTTTTGAGAGCCTGGTAAAAAAAACAAGATAAACTGTGCATACACATGACGGTGGCTAAAAATTCTCCAGAAAACAAAGAAGTTAAATGTTAAATATATCTGTACGTGACTGAGTAAAAATTCAACATACGCTCTGTCTTCAGCCCGAGTTTTCCAGACTTTAATAACACTGTGGTGAACGCACAGCTAAAGACGCAGTCATGCTGCCCATACGTTACATAAAAGTGCGGCGTCTGCTGCAGACGTTATGAAAGAATTATCTGCGGACATACCTAAAGTATGTTGGAAGCATATTTGCTTCATACATGCTTATCGTTGTATGTTTTCTTTATAAATATAAGACAGTCCATGCGTTACCGATGAGACAGGATCATTCTACAAGGAAGAAGCACGCCTCCCACAGTGTGGGCAGACTGTCTTTTGCATGAACGTAGCTAGAAGTGCGACCAGCAGCTTAGATCATAAAGAAAGTCAACGAGCGCGTGCTGGGGGCTGATCGACTGCAATCTTCACCACAATCTCGAAATAATTTTTCCTGATTTCTTCTGCTAAAAATCTTCTGCCGCAATGGCTCAAGTACCAGCTCAATTATGCATTAATATAAAGCTAGGTCTACTACTGCGTTCTTGTCTGGGGTTACATGACAAAGACAATATCACACATCTGCATATTCTGCAGAAAAATAAATATGTTCGCTTAATAGGTGACTTTGGATATGACGCACACACCACTCCGATTTTCAAAAAGTATTGACTACTAAAATTTGATAAACGATACGTTTATACACTTGGACTCTACATTTTCCAGTACCATAAACTTCAAGAGCCAACCTATCCATATCTCTGCACTAGTCCCAACTAGCAATATAATACTCGTAATAAAATGTAATAACAAGTTATTCCAAAACTTTGGAATAACATGGGCTCATAAACATTTGCATATCAAGTTTCAAACTTCCTGAACACATCCAGTCATCTCCATACACTCATTGCATCTGGTATCTCGCTAAACAAATAGAAGATAATATTGAAAAAAATGTGTATGGTAGCCATGAACAATTGAAATACAAAATTTTGTATTATAGCTCTTAGCAGTGCTTGACGCTATTGCTGAATCTATTCTTACTTGTATTTTTCTTCTTCTTCCTTCTTTTTTTGCTTTTTTGTGGAAGCATTTCTAGATGTATTATATTCTGCTCGTCTGTCGATAGAGTTTATATAAAATACTGTGTTATTCCACTCACTTGGCGCCACCGAGGTCTCGTCTGATCATTCGGTCTTTTGTCTTTGGGCCGCTGACGTTGTGTAATGTTTATAAACAAAGCTGAAATAAAGAAACATCCTTCAGCAACCTTTAGTGTCAACTTTGTGTACTAGATCCCCTCCCCTGTCCCCTTCTTTTGATGCACTTCGTTGAATTGCATTCGTGGATGATTAAACTGAAGTGAACTGAACATTTATAATTTGTCATCGGCTATGCGGGTAGAAATGGAGGAAGAGATGAAGCCGAGAGCGCGCGGTGACTTCGGAACACCGAACTCTGATTTGAATGATTGGTTGGTAGACGCAAAGCTAGCTTCCTTTGTCTCTTTTCTCTCTTCAAACTCGTTGGAACGCGTAGGAAGATTGAGTAGGGAAGCTGTGCGGAGAGCAAGTCGTCTGCTTTTTGCGCAGGGTTTCGATTGACGTCAGAAAGCCGAGCTCTTATTGGATGACTGAAAAAAAAATAGTGGCGAACTTCAAGGCATCTTGCACTGAGGTCTACCCACTATTTTGTCAATCAGCCAATAAGAGCTCGGCGTCGTTCTGATGTCACCGCAACTCCTACGCAGATGCAGACGACTTGCTCTCCGTATAGCTCTGCGCCTGCCCACTAATCATTCCAACCAGAAATTGATGTTCTGAGTTCTGACGTCCCCGCGCGCCCTCGTTTCCTCCTCTTCCACAATTTATACTTGTATAGAGAATTGTTATCTCGTTAATTAGCATATAACAACGTTTGCGCCGTAAATATAAATACACAAAAATATGGCGGAAAAAAAAACTTGACATCAATTTTAGAGTTTTTAGCAGCGTGTGCTGCTTGTGTGGGTAGGCGTGCACTAGACCTATCCCATCAGCCACTTTAATTACGCCGCCGCTGCCGCGATGACATCGAGGGAACTTTAGTCTTACGACGCATTCACACACAGAGAATAACGCGCGCTTCGTTCGACGTCAACGCCGCCATAAAACAAACAAACAAGAACGATGTGGTTACACAGGGCTTTTCGACTTCGGCGTCTTTTCTGGGTAGTTCGCGTTGATACAAAGAATACGGTAATTTGTTATTCGCCTGCTGAGTACGGTCGTTGTTGCCTTGCCTTTGCTATTGCCTATGCGCTCGGAGATAACCGTCTCCGAACGTCCACACTGACGACGACCGTCTTCAGTGACTGGACAACGGCGATGATTATATATACGTATACCCTCCAGTTGTACGCAGCATATATGTGAAGGCACGAACTCGAGCGCGCAGCTTCAGAACGTTTAGAAGATGCTCTTTTAGGCGGTTTTGTGCAAAGAAAGCTTAGCACGGTGCTACGCCCGTGTATCTGTACTTTTGGTAGCACTGCACACAGCGTGTGCGGTAGAGTTTCCGAAGGGGAACTTTGTATTCCGTTGTGGTGGTGTGCAGACAAATAATGCGCAAAACACATTGGGGTGATAGCTCTCGCGCAGTTGGAGCACGCTGCGAAGTTCGTCGTTCGGTGGCAGCTTTCATGCAAACGATGAAGAGTAATTTCACAGCGTCGTACACGTACAGAAAACACTGCACACAATCAGATGTTTCAATCTACTTGCTGTTCTCCACGCTGAAGTACTTCCAGCCCCATTTGGTGGCTGCTCACATCATTCGACAGCTCTCCTTTTCGCCTTCCTCGCATCTAATGCGAGGAAGGCGCATCTCAATTAAAACACCGAAAACAAGTCCTAACCGGGAAAAGACGACACGTCACGTCCGGTCGCTCGATGATTGGCTCAAGCGCGCGCGTCGAGAGAAATTAGGTCGAGACGTCGACTCCCGCCGTCGTCGTCCTCGACGCGCGACATTTCTAACAGAAAAACAATAACAAAAAAAAAGCTTACCCCTCGACGCACGTTTTATTTTTATGTGAATGTGTCTTTAGAGGCCGTAGTTGTGCGTTTTGGAGACGGGTAGCATGATCGGTTGCGCAAAAATTCGCTCCGTTAGAAAAAAAGAAATAAAAAACGCTTCCATAATCAGTGTTTTTTGTTTTTTTTTCGAACGCCATGGAATGGTGCGCGTGTCTTAAATTTTAGTAAAGTTTAGTTGTTTGCATTTATTTCGAGGAAGATTTAAATGAAACATTACCTTCAAATTTACTAATTGCTAATAAATTACTGAAACATAATAAGAACCTTGCTATACCGAACATTATTACCTTCCTAAATCAATCCTTTGGCAGAAACCGATACGACATCAACCTTCTTTCTGTGTGATGCCTACTTCTCGTAGAAGCGATTTGGTCCACATTTCGAGAAACACCCTGTAGAGTCATGCGTCGAATACGGGCTTCAGAGGTATGCTAAATAGAAAGGACCTACAATGCCCCATTACATAAACACACACACACACACACACGCACACACACACACGCACACACACACGCGCACACGCGCACGCGCAGCGCACACGCACACGCACGCGCACGCGCACGCGCACGCGCACACGCACGCGCACACGCGCACACGCACGCGCACACGCACACGCACGCGCACACGCACGCGCACACACACACACGCACGCGCACACGCGCACACGCACACGCACACGCACACGCACACGCACACGCACACACACACACACACACACACACACACACACACACACACACACAATGTGTGTGCGTATATCGTGGGCAATATATTCAAATGCGAAAATGCAAAAAAGAAATTATAATCGAGCACAATGAACTTTGTTCAGTAAGTCTCTGCGCATGCGTACACGCTCTCCCTGGCCCGGCTTCTTGCTGACGTCATTTCCGGAGGGCACCGTCTCGTACGACCAACATCGTCAGCACTTCTGTTCGCGCCTATTCTGTTTTTTGGGGATTCTTTTTTGTACATCGGTAATATCGTCAAATTTCATCGCGTATCTTTTTTTTATTCTACTTTCACAGTTTATGGTCTTTATACGTCCAGGCGCTGTGAAAATATGATTAGCTCGAGAAAGCTGGTGAGCGAACTTGCCGTGACAGCTCATTGTTTTAGCCACTAGGTGTCGTCCACTGCACAAAAGTCCCCAATAAGGCATAAAAAGATATGAAATCCGATCGATACAACTGCACGATGCCGATGTGTTCTGACGGGGTAGGGCAGGTTTGGTTACCTCCTTATTTTCATTTCGGTGGCAACCCCCGAGATGGCGCTCGTTGCTCGAAAGAGTACAATAGTCGCGTGCATTCGGCATGACGAAATGCTTTTGTCGTACATCGTGGTCCGCGTTCTGACCCGCACTTTATGTTATCAGTGGACATCGGAGTAGATTAATTGTTACAAAATCAATCAAGACTTAAAAAATAATATATGTATATATATATTTTTTTTTTTTTTGGGGGGGGGAGGGAGGGGGAGAGCATTGGAACCACAATAGCGTGAAAACACATGTTACAAATGATTAATATATTAAGTGGAAAAGTATACAAAGTCTTTGACTTTTTCTGAAGCCGTATTGAACTATTCAAACATAGTTTCCGCCTCCATTACAGGTGAATCCAGTGTACATCCGACTTCCAGTGGCCCTCAAGGAACTGGGTTACTTCTCGATGGAGATGATAATTCCGAAAGGATTTTCCAGGCAGGTTGATACCTTCAAGTCACAAGGGCGTTGAAACACGTTATTTGCTAGTACTAACAAGTTAGTGGAAGAGTATTCCTTTTTTCTTGTTCTAATACTTTAATTTCAAAACAGTAACAGAGCAACAGTTAAATGATAAAAACAAAAGTAAGTAAAGAGAGAGATCGAGATTGTAAAAATACAGAAATAATTAGTTTATCAAGTGTAACAATAAAAAAGGTTAAGCAGTACAATATTAAGAGACCTGTATACAATTTGTTAAAATGCCGAAGAGTGGCGTCAAGCGCCAAGTTTATCATTATTTTCTGTAAAGCACAAACCAAGACGCCGGATCCTTCTGACACCATAATACTTTTTTCAGTAGCTTGTACAGGAGCACAGGAGCAGATACGCCCAGAAACAAGTGTAAATACATACTAGGAAAAAGTATCGCATTAAAAAGCACTAAGCGGTGTCGGAATCACAACGTTGGTTGCCAAGATTACTTTTTCTTGATAAAAGCTCACCAGGAAACATTCTTCTAGTAAAGCTTCCGCAATCTTTAGTTATTTAATTACATGTGTTACTCGGCAGTCAGGTCCACACAACAACTTTCTTATCGAGGTATCGAACATTATATATAATGGCACTCCAAGTGACAATTAAAACATAAAAAACGGTATCTTTATTGTAAAAATTTCTGGACAATTGCATTCCTCAGTGAGGTATCTAATAAATATTATTCTAATCTTTATTTACAATTCTATCTTATCAGGAGCTGTATATGAAATCTTATTTTATCTCAAAAAACCTCTGACACGCAAAAAAAAAATTTTTTTTTTCATGCTAGGCGTTGAAATGGCATATCAGGACATCACAAAACAAATGTTTCAATATAGAGTTGCGTAGTTTTTTTTATAAAAAATAGAAATACGAGGCCCAATTCAAAGTTCCCGCCGTGCACTGTGACGTAACAGTGTACCGCAAGGTGTCGGGGCGGTCAGAAGGGAGGCATCAACCTACGTCACTAAAAGTGGGTTCACCGGAAGTCACGTGAGTTTCACTCCTCGTGCTCTCTGCGACCGTGCCTAAGATTTTTTTTTATTTTTTATTCTGCACTTTGTACGAGTGATTGTAGAAAACGAAGTTTCAGTTCCACTAGCTCTTTATCGCTGCACCGTTGGTTCATTTGCGTGCTGTAAAATTTGAGGACGAAGAGTCAGTGGATCGACGTGATGGAGGTCAATGATGAAAGCGTTGCGAGTACAAGCCAGTGTACGAGTGCATGCCGTCAGTCCGATGATACAGGGCTATACTGGGCGCAAAACAAGCTATCAAGTTTTGAAAAAAAAGATTTAGAACGCTCGCAGAAATTAGGATTGCTAGCATACGACACGCCCGATCGCATTGCTAAAGGTTCAGACACCGAGGTCGTTGAATCATCGGATACTCTCCAGGCTAAAGATGCCTGCCGTCTAAAGAATACGAACTGGTTTGTGTACCAAGTACAAGTAAACATCGAGCACAAAGTACGTATTTTGTCTAGAACATGAGTAGAACTTGTTTACTAGGTGCACATGCGGCCGATGTATGTCTCTCGGAAATGCATGCAGTGTGATCTAGGGTGCCTTGTGTGATCTCTTCTTCAGTTGCTGAAATACCGTGACAGTCCCTCACACAGCACCTTCTAGGCATTGTAGTTAATCACGTCAATTCACTGACTCCGCTTCTTCTACCTTTACAGCAACATTAAGCGATGAAAAGCAAATAAAAGAAACCTTGTCTGCTTGGATCGCTCGTGAAGGTGCGGAGAATAACAAAAATATTTAAAAAAAATATTACACGCGCTCGCGGTAAGCACGAGGAGCGATACAACTCACGTGACTTCCGCCAATGCCTCCCTTCTGACCGCCCCGACACCTTGCGGTACACTGTTACGTCACAGTGCACGGCGGGAACTTTGAATTGGGCCTCGTATTTCTATATTTTTTATAAAGAAAACTACGCAACTCTATAGTGAAATATTTTTTTGTGATGTCCTGATATGGCATCTCAACGCCTAGCATGAAAAAAAATATTTTTTTTTGCCGTGTCAGAGGTTTTTTAAACTTTATTTCTGAAATCGCAAGAAACTTTTTTTTTTATGTCCCCCAGAAATCTTAAAACAGTCCGCGACAAAGCAAAACGATGCCACCTGAGGTCCCTGACGCCGTATCTAGAATCAGGAAGTCGCATTTTCGAATAGAATCTACGGCCACTTTCGCCACCTCTGCAATAGGCAACTAAGATGCGGCAACTCCTTGATAACCAGGGAATAAAGTGTGCATGCCCTAAAAACCAAACTTCAAAGAGCAAAAAAGTAAAAAAGACACCCCGACGAACGTCGCTTGGGTGAGTTTTCTCTCCGCAGGGCGTGAGGACAGTGACTCTGCGCCTCACAAGAGCAAACTCGAGGTTCACCTATACTCGTGGACAACGCCCTCTGGCATTTCAGAAAAAGTGAAGAGTGCGCGTGCACAGCTTGGATCGAGCGCTCAAGGAGCACACGAGTCCGTGCGCTCATAAGTTCGACTGCATATACACAGACATTTTCCCTGAGTATAGTGGCTCTTCATCGCAGGTAAAAATGACCTAGTCCTTGTAGTTTTAAACTCTGCCGTTGAAAAGGCAATTATTAGGACCAACAGTTGATTTCTGCAAAAGACCAAATTAACGAAGGATCTTGGCTCAAAAATGGTGATTTTTGTGGGCGTCCGGGTAGGCTGATTGCCGTGCTCAGCGTTTCAACGCAGACCGTACTTACACATCGCTGACCCCCTTGGGACTTTTACGTCCATCACATTGATTGATACTTGGTGGAGGACGAGAATTAGGTTTTTTTTAACACAAATAAGCTTTTATCAGCCCAATTTCACGAGAAATGAAAAAACGAAAAACCGTCAAAAAGAAATGTCACTTCAAACTCGCAGCTAGATTTAGAAAGTAAATTATTGTAACGCGACGTCAATTACCTCGCTAAATATAGCGGCCAACTTGACAAAACGTGACCACGTCATGTGATTAAGTCACGCGACGTCATGGGACCTCAAGTCATGTGATGTAAATTTCCTCGCAAAATGTTGGGTGTAAAGTGATGTCAGGTGAAGTCAAATTTCGCTAAATTTAGTGGAAAAATAGACGTGACGTGGCATCGTTATGTTAGCTCTAGTCACGCGACTTCAAGTTCTGCGAGGTGGTAGTTTGCGCTCAAAAAAATTTGTGTTCCCCGGTTCTTTTCAGCATGATCAAGCTTGTGTATTCTTTAAGTTGGTCCCGTATTTTAGCAGTCACACCATCTCGTTTCCTGCAGTGTGGGCTGGATGTTCAGCAAATCGACAGACACGCAAGGTGCTTGGAACAACATGGAGCTGAGAAAGCTTGGCGAAGATATAAGGGTCACGGTCATGGATGTCGTCAACGGCAAAGAGAACAAGTACCCCTGGCACAACTCCAACATTGGAGGTGTCAGCCCCATGTTCCAGGATCAGCTGGAGACCTTTGTCCGCTTCGCGTACGATAACCCCACAAAAGAGCTGGTGGTGAGCGCTATAGATGAAAAACCGAGAAAGCTTTTTTGTTTTTCCACGCTCTTTATTTTATCGCAGTTTTCTCCAGCGCTCGGGAAGATAAGTGGGCGAGCTCGTGGTTTCGAGCTTTGTTTTGCGTGTGCTCGTGTTAGACGAAGTAAGACATTTTGAGAATTTTGGACAGCCCCACTAGCGCGCTCCTGTGACCAAGTTTTTGTTTCTGATGTGCACGGTTTTCTCAACGTGGCGAGAATATCACAATGCGAAAAAGAAAGTCAAGAGTAAAGGGACAAGTTAAGTTATGTTTACGCTGCCCCGCGGTGTTTTTTGTTCTGTTTTTCTGCAGGTCATATTGGAAATTTTGAAATTATTAAAATTCATGATCCCAGTACAAGCAGATACCACTTCGAGGCAGTAGAGCGGAGAAATATTCCTGTCGAAAGTTTTAGCCTGCTCGGCCTCCTGATGAATCAACCCTAAATTTCGGTCATAAGCTATCGAGAAATAAATTGGAATATTAGAAATTACAGAGAAGATGCAAGCAAGCTGGTGAACTTTCAACATTGTAAAACCCGAGACGTAGGACAAAAAGGAGAAGAAAAAAGGGGCCCCTGTTTTCTTCTCATTTTTGTCCTACGTCTCAGGTTTTACAATGTTGGAATATCAGCCTATGAAATTCGTTTTCTAATGGTTTGTGCGGGCAAAATTAATTGTCTCATGTTTTCTTTTTTTTATTCACAAGCCATCCTCTTCAATGTTTGTCTGTTATCGACTCCTTGAGAGGTTCAATGAATGAGTGTGTAACGTGAAGCGAAAGCTGCCGTAGTAAACAAACATACTTGGACGTATACAGTTATTTGATGATGCACCTCATATTTTTGTTTTTTTCAAGTTTTGAGTTCAGCATACATTTTTTTTAAAGAATGGAAGCGGAGTAAGCACCTTGGAATGGTCCTTGGTGCAAAAGGTGAGCTAGTCACATGACAGAGGCCCTGAGGCCAGTGCAGGGAAACAACTTTACTGCTAGTTGTTCCCGTGAACTGGCCACATTGCTTTTCTAACATTTAGCGAAGTAAGTAGTTGCGTTGTGCGTCTGTTTAAAAATCGAGAAGTTCGTTAGCCCCAACAGACGTCTAATGTCTCCACTGTAAATTCGAAATTTCGCCAGTTCAGTATCACTGCTAACGTTGAATGATGGCGTTACGTACCTTTGCTTTGACACCCTTCGTCCAGACGACGGTGAACGGCCTCGAGTACCTCAGGCACCCAATGGCGTGCGGCGGCGAGGCCAACGAGTTCACCCTGTACGGAGACGTCTTCATTCCCGACCTCACTATTCCCTGCAAGGACATGGTGAGGACTACTTAGAACCACTAATTATGCTACGATTCAGAGTAATGGCAGTTCTGCTATATTGGTGCCTAAAAGCATGGTTACCAGGTGCCTAACGTTTTTTTATTGCAGCAAACACTTTTCTGTGCTGGAAAAATATTAAAGCAATCCTAGAAAAAAAAACATCGCCGGAGCTTTTTTAAGGCGTATCTAGTGCTGAGCAAGTCGTATCTTTTTATCATATATTTATCTTCAATAGCGCACGCCCTCCAGTAAGCACCAAAATAACGGCACCCACAGGGTAATCATGCGATGGACTGCAGGCGCTCTAGGCGTAGCTCATTGAGTGCCTCTAGGTCTACCAAATAAGAAAGCGCATATTGACCTTCCTCATTACGACCCATACGCACATGCGCTGCAAACACCTAACTGTGGCATTTAAAAAAAAAAAAGCCTTCCGATTTGACGATTGATTACTCGCTTTTCTGGTTTTTGTAATATGTGTTGTTTTTGTGACCCGTTAGTGACGTTAATAGTAAGAAAGGTTGGGAAAAGGTGCTTTTTGCGCGTGAGTATTACGCGAGAGTACAGTAGTTACACGTGAGTAAGCAAGATGCAAGGAAGTTAAACTTCGTCCATTTGCTGGTTCGCTGACTTGTGAAAAATAAGGGGACCAGGGAGAGGTGAGACAGATGACGTAGTAGGATTATATCTTTAGCGTCGCTTGATTACTGGGCACTTTCTTGCTATCCGGATGTAAGTTTTTCTTTCTTGCATTCGTGTGGTTACTTGTATACTAGCATTGATATTAACAGCGTTCTTCGTGGTTGTAATGTCATTAGTATCAGTGATAGCTTCTCAGCTGGTGCAAATCCTAGTTCCATGTTAGACTCACCCTAAATGTCGGTGTTCTCGTTAGCGTTGGCATTGGCACGGTAGTGCCTGTGCTAGCGCTAGAGCAACTTGCAGTGTTCTGGTGACTGTTTTGGTGCATGATTCATTCATGCGCAACTTCAAACAGCTTTTTATCGAAATCGTAGTTAAAACTAAGAAAATAGGGTCATTTCGGAAATTAAGATAACAAATCTTAACAGTTCTGAAATGTTTGATGAACTATGTCAAAGAAAGTATGAAATAGCGTTACAAAAACCCCTTGTGGACAATATATGTTGACACCTAACCTTCATACAAACATACTTGTATATTCTGCGGACTGGAGCATGTGATAAAAATGCAGCATTGGATTATATCAAAAGAAGAGCCGTTGAATATCTTCCGGTAGAATTGGAGGAGAATCCCCGCTCACAGCCATTGTGTTCCCGATTTCAAATCTATTAGTGTACGCGCAGAGCACACTAACTCAAAATAGATTTAACAAAAACATTCTGAATTTATGTTCGATTGTTTCGGAAAGGGCTATCTTTCGAATTCACATCGGTGAAGGAATAACAAAGAAACAGAAAAAAAGAGCGCAGGCGACCAGGTAAATGACATTCATAGTGAACCTGAGACAGAGGAATGATAGAAAAAAAGCGGGGACAGAACAAGGAAGTCGGCAACACAGCTTTGAAGTTAATTCAACACAAATCGCCTTATAAACATACATGTTCATATTTCCTTGAACCTTTGAAGTTGTAAACACGAAAACGTGACGACAACTGACGCATACAACAACAGCTCGATGACTAACGTTGCTTCGGCTTCTCTAAACCTTTCGGACAGGAAGATGACATTCCTCCGTCCCGAACTGGGCGGAAGGGTCCAGAGGCCTTGAGAGGAGGCCGCGAATAACCCGTTTTTTCCCCTCATCCTATCTCAACCCTCTCCCCCTTTTCCTTCTCTGCTGCCTCCCCTTAAAGAGGCCCTGCAATCATATTTAAAGGGGTCATGAAACACATTTCCAATTTTTTCTGTTTCGCTTTCCTCCTCAACTCATAAATCGCGCATTCTACCAAACCGTTCAAGAAGACGGAAAAGGGGGGAGTCCCCTCTTGCTCAGAGTCTCGTTTGTGTACCCGGACACAGCCATTCTCCCCTTGAAGAGTAGCCGTTGCTCAAAATTCTGACAAAGGTTGCTTTCCCCACCCTGTTCACCCCGAAGCTGACAGTGCTGTGGAAGCTACGTGCTCCTTAGGCCAGCCACATTTTTGCCACGTGATCACGCTCTCTCGCGCATACCCACGCGCAGAGAATGAGGTCAGGTGATGAAAGCGAGGTGGCTGATCGGTCCGGCAAGCGCGTAGCTTCCATCGCAATGTCAGCTTAGGGGTGAAGGAAGTACGTGAGGTCCGGATTCGTGTGACGTGCGTTCGGACCCGGTGACGCTTTTTGGGGACCACGGATGTATCACAGTGAAAAGGCAGAGAGCTTACGTATCGAGTGTCAGGCTTTTGACTTTCTACATTTTTTTCCTTCGACCCACTGAACGATGTGCTATTAGTAAAATCAACATCTAAATTGATTTATCCCAGCCCAAAATTCGCTTCATGGGCCCTTTAAGCGTCTACCTTTTTTGTGGTTTTCACATTTTGTGGGGTTCGGGCAAGCCAGTGGGCTTAGAGAGAGTAACTAAATATCAGTGCGTCATATTTTAACCGGACGACGCGGAAACCTCCTCCACCTACGGGGACGACCCGTGGTGGCGAAAGCGAGGCGATATGTGAAGTCTTTGGTCCTGGGCTTACAACTGGTTAGAGCCGATAAAAGCTTGTTTTTAGTCGAAATACAAAATATAAGTGGCGCGAACCGTTTTGCAATATTTATGAAAGTAGTTTTTCCTCAGTATTTTAGATCAGAAAAGAAACAAATGCAGTTTATAAAGTACGGAAACAAGAATTGGCCTGTCGGCATACCCGCCATCAAGCGGTGGAAAAGGCGGCGCATACTAGGAAGGGGTAGACGGATCAGGCGCCGACGAGCGGCGAGCGTAGAAAGGTCCCGGATGTACGCGGCGGCGCTGCGGTCGTATACGGGCTCGAGGATTCGAACGGTTCCGAGCGTTCCAAAGATTTTCGGAGAGCAGGTTTGGCTTGCGGTTTGGCCGTTTGCCGGTATGGCAGCGCGAAGTGGCTCCCGTTCTGAACTGGCCAATGAAGTCTCATGCCGAATTAGTGTTTAATCGCGCAGCAAACGCAATGCGAGCCGCCCTGGCGGCTCGCTTCATACAGCCTATCCGGAACATGCTTTAGTGGCGCTTTCTCAAGCTGTCCAACACGAAGTGCGGCAGCCGTGAGCGCTCGCTGAGCTCAGTTCACGGCCTCTAGTTCACGGCCACTCAACCGACCACGGACGTCATGAAGGAGGTTGTTTTTTGCTTGTCTTTGTAATTTTAATTAGCCTATAACTTTTAAGGTAAAGCGAAATTCGAGGAAAAAAAAGTTTTATTAAGTTACTACGTTCCGTGCGCTCAGGTTCGGTGCAAATTGAAAACCAGTAAAAAAGACCTTGAAGGGCCCCTTAAACCAGCTGAAAGGCCGTCGTTTGAACGAAGCCGAATTAAATGTCGTTGACAGTTGAAAGAGTTGTTTGCTTCAGTTTTCGTCCCGTTTTCGTGATTATACTTTCCGGTTGCAAAGTATATATTTACCAACACGCTCGTTTTTAATGTCACGTGAAGGAGGTTTGGACGTTTATAAAAGGCGATTTTTGCTGAATAAACTTCAAACTTGTGGTTAAGAATTCGTTGTCATTTTCGTTTGTGTTAAATTATTCCTCGCTCTTGGGTTTAGCATGGAAAGATAAAGTGTTTTTTGTGCTTTTTAATTTCTGAATTATTCTTTAAAAAAAAGGAAACGGGACATGTTAAGGCGATAGATTTTGTAGATTGTGTTGCGTTTGTAAATGAACAACTGTTCTTTTTCTGCATCGATAATATTTCCCGGACAGGTATTGCCAAACCGAATATCTGAATAGTTTTATCATCATTTCTGGCAAGTGTTCGCCAAACAAGGCCAGGCAGGTAAAATGCTTATTGCTAGGTCAAGATTCTTGTTCATCGTCTATTTTGCGACCTGTGAAAACATTGTAATTCTCTTTAGATAAAGATTATTTGGAAAATACAAGAATACAACAAACTTTGTTCATCCCATTTCCTTCTTAATTATTTTTACAGGGAACTCCATTCACAGTAAACCTAAATGGACCTGTCCTCTACAACGACAAGTACACCATCAAGTTTATCCCAAAACCGCCAGCGAAAATGTACGTCAAACGATGAACCCGTCCCTTTTGATTTTTCAGGCAATGCTTGCGACTATGAAGTAGGCCTGTTCAATAGACCTTTTTGATGGCAAATGCCACCAGGCGGTGCTCCAGACTTTGACGTTCAAGAGAATTTACCGTTCCTAGAAAGAGTAATTTTATTAACGTACTTGCAATAGTCAGCAGACGACACGTTTACAAGTGGTACAAAAAATTAAAGACGTTTACAATTCTCTGTAATGCCGAATTAGAGCGCAGCTCTTGAGGAGGAGGAGGAGGGGAGGACAGGCTATACCGTGTAACGTCCTTCGTGACCCTCGTGACGTCACATGTGACTCGTTTCGTCACTCATGACCCTCATGACGTCACTCGATCGTGACCTTCGTGACGTCACAAGTGACCATCGTGACGTCAAACCTGACGTCACGTGTGACATCACGCGGTTATGCCGACGGCGAGGGCGCTCAACCCGGAAACGGGCGCCTAAGACACTGTACACATGGCCATACCCTCCTTTATACTAAAAAAGCCTGCCCAATGGTTGCTTTGTCGTCGTCGCGCCTACTTCACATATTTGCTACTAGGGGCGCCAAAACCCCATACAGAAATTCAGACGACGCTTGTCCGCTGTCTGCTGCTACAGTTATCTGCAGCTAGCGTAAGCTACGTTATCACGTTAAGCTCCGTGATAACGTAAGTTTTCTATGTTAGGTTACGCGGTAACGTGACCTTACGTGATCAAATAGGTCACTTGATCATGTAATTTTTTCGTGACACGAGTAAATTCTTTTGGTCGTCGTTCGACCCGCAGAGCTCTGGAGCGCTTAGCCATAGCCGGCATAGCTCAATAGCACGAGGCTGTCTGCGGCTCGTGGCACACATACAATGACGCCACGCGCACACGCGCGATCATTTCATTCCATTTATTGATCGTGGGCACTCAAGCACCTTGTACTTAGCCCCGACCCCTGATGCTGCATTCTAAGTCGCATCAAGCCTTACTGTTATGTGCCGATGTGCAACTTGGACTCGCGAAAGAAGGTGCCAGGGCTGTGGTTTCACGAGATTCTGAGCAACACCAACGTCCGTGAGAAGTGGGTTAACCTGATATCAAGAAAACACTGGATGCCGAATTCTACCTCCTGCTACTCCAGCATTTGCATGCTGCTCCTGCCTTTGCATGCAGCTGCTGAGACTGCGGTGGATACACCTATGCACTATGGGGCTCTGAAATGTGTAAAGGCAGAGAAAGGTGTCAACCATTACAACGATTTATTTCAGGCCGATTTTCACAAACTACTCGGCATCCGTGACTGACAAGCATGACCTCAAGAAGATCTTCTTCACCAAGCCACTATCTAGGAAGTCGTTAAAGCTCTAAAACTGCATACGTGAAAAACAGTGGGGACCAAAAGAAACTGGTCAAAAACAGCAAAGGGGTGTGCGCATAAAAAAAATGTATCTGAAGATTTCCGGTCAGACTGCTGCCAACGGGTGCGTAGGTCTTCGGTCAGCGGGGACTTGTTCGCGGTCCTGAGAAGAACCACTTGACTGCCGCATCTGGTCCGCGGGCCGTATGTTTTGCGGCTTTGCTCTAGAAGGAATAAAAACGCTAAGCGGTCGCTGTCTCAACGTCATGAAAGTCCGCCAGCCTGTCCGTCTCTTTTTTAATTTGCATTCACTAACTCTATTGTCCCTATGATATGCACCAGAGGTCTGGCAACATTTCAGCATAGAAACAAAACCAAGACGTAAACGTTAACAGAAAGGTGAAGACCTCTTTTAGATATCCTGAAAATATACTCACGGTGCCCTGCGCTAGCTATGTAGCGCGGGTTACGAATATTCAATTCACAAACGGCATCACAGTGGACTGTAGCAGCGGGCAGCGGAGAAGCGTCATCTGAATTTTTGTATGGGGTTTTGGCACCTTTATTTGCAACTATGTGAAGCAGGCGCAACGGCGACGAAGCATAGGGAAGCCAACCTTTGGACAGGCAATATCAGTATAAAGGAGTCTAAGACATGGCACAAGACAGATTACCGGGGTACCACGCCGACACGAGAACTAACAAAACAGTAAAATTCAATCTGCAGGATGATTTTAAGGCTGGATTTAATATCTCATTAATTGACACACCATCGCATGTTCAAGATGATCCACTGGCATCCGACTCGGATAAAATGCGCGTGCAAATGGCGGAGAAACCCTTGCTCCCCGAGGACGATCAGAGGCCTAAAGATGCCCCAACAAGAGAGTACGACGCCGCGGCAGCATCGGGAACATGCTTCTGTTGCGGCACTGGCGCCTGCCCGCAATGTTCCGTTGCTTCCACAAGACGAAGCATATGGCGGCTAACAAAAGAACCGAGCTTCAGTGGTGCGCACGAAAGTCTCGACTCAAAGGCAGCGCGAAAATCCTTCTCTTAGGGATGGGGCACACGCCCAGTCGGCCGTACGGTTCTGAACCTGGAGAAGGAGGGGACTTCGGGTGTGCAAACTACCTAGAAAAACCGCGAGGCTCGGAGCTCACGGGCATCCGAGTCGGGTAGCGCAGCCACCAGCTTCTGGTACCCGTACTACTACTTCTTATAGTGCCAATCACGACTCAGCAGCGGGACACACGTTCTCCAGACTATGGGACACTAAAACTCGCCGATGAGTGCTAAGCCAATAAAGAATCAGGCTTCTTCCGGCGTAATGAGGGTCGTCAAGCAAGTCCAGCACAACCCGAAGGGCGAGGAGCTGACTGAAGTTGGCGAGAAAGGGAAGCTCAATCCACCAACAGATTGAGGATTTTGGAGACCGGGCCGTGCGACCAGCTCCGTTCGTCCCTCTCAAAAGAACGAGAAAATCACCGAGTTGAGTCGGCGAACAACAGAGGGTGCCTGAAGGGCGATACTCGACGTAAACCAAAGCCGGGCGCGCAACACGGACTCTGCGATGTACGCCCGATCACGCAGTGGCAACCAGAAGCGTGCCTCAACAGCAGCCTTGCGCGTGGGGCCCGCGACGATGCTGGTCCACCTGGCGGGTGACACGCCGTTACTGGTGAAGAGGACACCGAGGACGCGAAAAACCTCTGTCGCAATGATGCCACCCAGGAGCGGGTAGGCAAACCCATCGAACAACAGTGCTCTTCACTTGGACGCATTAAGCCTAGCCCTCGAGAGGGCTGCAGATTCATAATAGATTCCAAGGACCGAAATAAGGTTTCCAGAGTCATTCATAAAAAGTGAAACGTCGTCTGCGAAGGCAGACACCTCGACGGACTCCGAGCCGGGGATCGGAAAGCCAAGAAGCGAGGGCTGGTCGTTAATCCGCTGGATGAGCGGATCAAGACATAAAACTAAAAGCAAGGGCGACAGAGGGCAGTCCTGACGAACTCCTGTGAGACGGGAAGCATAGTGGGACCTGGTCATCGACGACGACGTTGCAGACCAAATCCACGTACAAAACTTCAAAAAACACGAACAAAGTGGCGAGAGAAGCCCGAAGCGGGGAGCACAAAAAAGGGGTGCTCTAAGCGATTAAACGTCTTTTCTTTGTCTAATAAAACAAAAGCGCTTCAAAAGCCGCGCGATGCGGCATAGCTGAAAGCGTCTCAGGTGAGGCTCGGGGACGTAAAAACTGTCCTGCCAGGAACAGAGCAAGTCCGGAGCGGATGGCACCAGCCGTGGCAGCAAGTCGCGGAGGCGCCTCGCCAAGACGATGCCAGGATCTGTAATCAGAGTTGAGCAGCGTAAGGGAGCGCCAGGCCTGCGGCTCAAAGAGATCTCCAGTCTCCTTTAAAATGAGGACGATGCGGCCTGGTCTGAAGGAGTCGAAACGTAACCGCCACTCAGGAAAGCGTTGATAATGCCGGCCAACGCTGCCCGCTCATGAGGCCAGAACCCCCGGTAGAACTCAGCGGGCAATCCGTCCGTTCCGGGCGCCGAGCCGGATTTCATGCCTCGCGCGGTTTCTTAAGGGCTGTTTATACTCCGACGTTGAGCGCTGTGAACGCAGCGTAGTGCGTTCACAGCGCGCCTTTCATTGGCCGGCGACCAGGAACTCAATATCTGCGACCAATCAAAATCAGTGTGGGCTGCGCTAACGCCGCGCCCGTCGACGTTACGTTGAAGTATAAACATACCTTTAGACCTCAAAAGCGGTGGCTGGGCGACAAAGAACCTCTGGTTCGTGCGCCGGAACCTGGGGGAGGTCACCGCAAAACTCACGGAGGAGGGGGTCCAACGGGCAGCGGAAAGTGACCTCCTCTGACCGAAACAACGCCGGAAAGTGTTTATGGAGACGTGTTCAACATCGGTCTGTAAAGACGACCTGGAGCCGTAGGCCAAGACGGCCGAAGAGATGTGACCAGAGCGGCCGTCATGAACTTGGGAGACCCGGAGGTACCGAAGGTCCTCCGGATTGGATCACAAAGCTTCGGTAGCCAGGTTGCGTCGAAGCCGTTCCCGAGTGCTCCCGAAGGGTAGGGGGAGTGGGGGGGGGGGGGGGGCTCAGTCGCTGAGCCTCGGGATTGCGGTCGCGGGCGAGCGGCTGACGCCGGCTGGACGACGGCTGCATAGGATTTCTTTTGTGTGCAGTCTGCGGTCGCATGGCCGTGGCCGCACCGAAAGCAGGGCGCTTTGCAGCCCGTCGTCTCATGGCCAAAGACTGCACAGCGTGCGTAGTGCGGTCTTTTCCCATCCGGGCTCAATTTGGCCTTCCTGCCACCACCGGATGCACAGACGGTGCAAACCGCGATAGTCCACCATCACATGATCACTTTGTAGGCTTGCTCACTTCTTGACGACCCGGGTGCAGGTTCATATGTCACGATCGTCACGGAAAGTGGAATGGGTGACGCCTTCTCCTTTCCGTACTAGTTCAACACTTAAACCATGGCGTCTTCCGTCACGTTTCGCCGGGGGGGGGGGATACACAGAAACGAGGAGACGTGGAACCTCACCGGTTCCAAAGGGATCTCGACGGTGCCACAAGGCAAGCTTCCTCTTGTTACCATACTTTGAGCCGCAGCCACGGCGTTGACTGCCGCCGGGAACCAGAAACCACCATGGTGCTGCAGGTACGACAAGCCGCCGGGAGCAGGGACGGCTTGAATGGAGCTGATGATGGCATCAACCGGTTGTCTCCGCCGGTACAGATAAGAGAAAGCACTACACCTTGGTGGGTGCAGACGATGCCGATGGCGACGGCGCCGCCATGTCGAAGAGTTCCAACTTCGGGGACTGCAAAAGAACAAGAGGTTAAAGGCATAAACGCAACCAAACAAGAAACTCGCAGCAAAAATAATTAACAAAGCCCACCTTAAACCGCTGCTTGAAATTGTCGATGAAACGTTTAGCCACCAATTTTCCAGGGCCGTGTTCCAAATTTTACTCGATCTTACTCCAGGGTAAAGGTTTTGTACCTTGGCGTTCCAAAACCTACCCTCGTCCAGCGCTTTTCAATCTGAGTTGTCACGTGACACGACCCGCCGGAGTAAGTCGGACCCATTTGGGTAAGATTTGGAAAACAGCCCAGGTGAATTCCAAAAGAATGAAGAAGCGCGAGATCGGTTAACATTTTCAAAAATTCTTTCACACAAACTTGCCTCGTGCAAGACGTTAAACTATACGACCGAAGGCCCTCGGGAAATCTCAAGCTTTGTTGTCAGTGTAGCATTTTTGCTTTCTAGCACCTGCGACATAAGCAATCTCTGCAGCTTGCAAAAACGGAGCAACCGAAAGTCACTTGGGACGCAAGCAGCAATTCATGTTTGTAAACAGTAAAAGTGTCTATTAGCGGCGAGATGTATTGGTGGCACCCCTCTCTGGTTTCCTCTCGTGACGTCATTTCCTTGCGAACACCAATTTTGATGGTGTTTGTAATAATCATGGTGGGAGCTTCAAATTACTGCGCTATAAAGCCAACACTCAACGTCATAGTTAAAACAACGTCAAAGTTGAAGTACTTACATTACTCTTATTTCTGTCGATGAGAAAACATTTGCTGGCGTCATAGTCAGCATTCGGCCAATCTTGGAAGGCCGGCCACACACACGCTTTCGATCGCACACGTCGCCCATTGGGGACGAGTTGTTTCGGTGGATCCCTCTTATGGTTATTATATGTAACGTCACGACTAGGATTACTGATCGCCAGCGAGCTTCGGTGGTGGGTAAACAGCACGGTAGAAGCTTGTAGCCACAACTTTCTAATCCAACAGCGTCAAAGTTGACGGTCTGGCATTCTTCTTATTTGCATTAAGGAAAGCAGAAATCATCCTACTAAAGACGTCATAGTGTGCGTTTGACAAATCGTGGAAGGCCAACCGAAGAGACGCTCTCTGTTGCGCACGTCACCGATGCTGGTATAATAGCCAGAGTATAATATGCTGGTATAATAGCCAGCATAATAGCTTGGTTTGGAATCTTTCTCTTTTGAACTGCCGTTTTGACGACGTTTTCAGCTTAATATCGTGCCAATTATTCCACTACCTCGCATTACCGGCGTTAAGTGCCATACAGATAACGCTATGTCATTGGTAAGTTATATAACATAGCGCTGCAGAACCCAGGATCCTGGGATCGAGCCCCACCCCTGCCCGTTTCGATCTGGATGAGCATCGTACCGGCGTGCGGTCGTGTATCACTACTGCGTGGTGCACGTTAAAGACCCCAGGCTAACGGTTGTACTGCACTGGCTAAATTGCTCATCCACAGCTGGGACACTCGTCGCCCGTCGAGGCAGCTACCAAGCTCTAGGCGGTATAAACATACACACAACCCAATTAATATTTATATAACATATTTTGAATTTATCATTTGTGCGTGTGTAAGTTCAGACAGCGAGAAGTCAACCCGAACGGCCATCCAATGTCAACCGCCGTAGATGAGAACTTCAGCCAGGGCAGTGCCACCGCTAGCCTGGGGTTCTGAGGTGCGCCATGCTGTAGTGCTACACAACCACACTCTCGTTGGTGGTTATCCAGATAAAAATGGGCAGGTGTATAGTCTAATGTTCCAAATGTTAGAAAACTCGCCACAACGGAATGCGACTTATGGATTGGACACAACCATGCGTCACCGGTTGGGTTGCGCTCGGAAAAATCAACCCGTCACTCTATATGGAAGCGTTGAGGAAAACCACCCAATTCAGTGTTTGGAGCAGAGCCGTGCTTTGAACATTGCCCACTCAGTAACGTGGCATTTGCGAGACATCCGTCGATTCGATGCTCTAGCCACAATCGCATCTATGGAAACGCACCCATGATGAATATCAACAATACGAGCCTTGAACAAACATGTAATGCCTAAATTTTATTTACCTAAACTGGGGATCTTTTTCTGGTCGTTTTTCATCTGTTTATTTGCTTCTCGATAAGAAGACCCAAAAAAATGCGTCTTCAATTTTTCTTTTTTTAATTAAGTCGGATAAAGATTGTTTACAAACATATAGCGGAAGTGGAAAATACAGTTTAGAGCTCGTTTATTCAGGGCTCATTAACCGTTCATGGTAAGATGGTACAGCCTCAGACCATGCAAAAGACCCATTCGACGAGACCGTTTCAGGCGGTCGTGTAGGATTTGCTTTGAGCAGACCCACATTCTTTGGGATAAAGAAAAAAAGAACACAAATAACAGTCTCCAAACGCTGTCTGAAGCGCGATTTTTTGTATGAAGATCCCGTCACGTGGGTCATATAAAAAACTCTCTGCAGGCATGTTGGAAGCATTCGCATACATGAAGCGAGCATCGTACTCGAGGCGTGTCCGCAAATAATAAAGTCTGTCGTTCCATCTGCAGACCGTGTCTTTTGTATAATGCACAAGCAGTGGGACGACGGCTTTAGTCCACCAACAAGAAAACGTGTTGAGACGTAAACTTAACTCTGAGTCAGTCGAGAGACACCTTACCTTTTACGTCGATGTTTTGCGATGACAGTCTGACGGCGACGTTCGGCGACATCATTATCGCCGTGGACTTGGAGAAGCACAAGGAGCTCTTGAGCGAGAACGGCCCCTGTCAGCTGGAAATCTCGTCGCACAGCAACTGCGCCTTCGTGGAACTGGGCGGCAAAACCGTCCAGGAGATTTGGCGTCGTCTGGTCACGCCTCAGGTGGTGATCGACGGGGACGTCGTGATCAAGCAAATCAACATCGTGAGTGGCTTCTCACATCGAAAATCCTATCAAGCACTTATGCGTTAAGTAGTTTATATCAAAACGCCACACGAAGATGCGGGCAAAAATGTTGTTTTAATACGAGTCTTTCAGTATTTGAGAGCTCCACTACCAATAGAAGGCGTGATGGCTCTGTTAAAATTGATGAAAATCAAAATGATGGACTTAGAATAGGCCTGCGCGCGTTAATGTTTGCGTACAGAAGTGAACCCAAAGTGCGTCACACGTCTGAGTCAAAGGAACTCGATAAAAGGAACTGTTTTATAAGTGTGTGTTACTTTGCGACAGATCACCCACTAAAAATGAAAGTAGCTTTTGATACAATGCTATACAGTCGTGTCTCGTTAATACAAACCCAGTTTATTTGGACAAACAGCTGTGCAGACGACATTCTTGAGACCGAACTGGGTAACTACATGCAGTTTTCTATCATTACTAGGAACAACTCACATTATGGATGCTTTCTGAGGGAATAGAGGTGTCCATATTAACGGGGCATAACTGTACCCCAGTAGCTCAATTCTTGTATGAAATAACCATTCATATACGCTTACAATATGCAACATATGAACCTAGACTATAATCATAACTTGGAGAAAATAAAAGCGGTGCCACAATAATGATGCTACGTGCTGTGCAACTTTTAGTTTTATTCTAGTCGTATGTGAGGATGTATAGACTTTCTTTTGCCCAACCTTGTGCTATATACCTGATGTAATTTCCATCAGATGATTCGATGAATTGGATCCAGCTTAAGGTATGGCGCCTATTTTTATGAATATATTACAGTCAAAAGGTTGAAGATGGCTGGCTCTGTCGTGCGAAGGACAAAATGCGTAAGTTGACTTTTGGAGAAAAGCTTATCACCATGTGACGTGGTCAATAATCTTTCAGGGATGTGATGTCCTTTATACTTTATGACCATAAGACAGAACGCTGTGGCGGTAAAAGTAGGAATGTCGACAAACTCTTATATACCTCAGGTGTCTCAGGAATTGGAATCGCTGTCACTGAATACATTTTTGGCTAAATGATCGTTACTGAGAACTTACGAGAGGGATCTTATCCACTATGTACCTGCGTGCTAATACTAACTAAGTTTAGCTCTAATAATTAAATAATTATCAGATCCAAACATCTGCAATAAAGCGCACTCTCGTAACCACAATGCGTTAGGAATCCACTTGATCGGTGATCATGATCGCAAATACGTCCATAGTCGAGGATAAAAATTTTAATAATGAGCAAGGCTGATCATTATATCGGCTATTCGTAAAATAACCATAATTTGCAACCCTGATTAAAAAATGTTTGTTTGAGTAACTAGAAAATTACCACTTTTTTGTGGTGATAATCTAGTCCATTAATTAGAGTAACATAACTATTCAGCAGGTACGAGTTCTACATAGTGTTCCGGCGAGGGATTTTAAGGTCTAGATACCTCCTAGCAATATTTGGACATAATGCCGCGGTTTCTGGTTCTAAACATGGATTTTTCTGATTACCTGTAAGGCAAATCAAAGGACCCATAATGAGGTTCTGCTCCCGGCATGTATACTATTTTGGCGGGTTTTTTTTTTTTTAGTACTTACGGGTCAGAGCTAGATATACGGTGCTTGGAAAACTTACGCGGGACACGCGAAGTCTGTCTTGTATCATCGGAGCGCTATCGTGGTGGCAGCCCTAGAATTGCTTTATGAAGTACCGCTCAATGAAACTTAGCAAACAGGGGAGGCCACTCACACAAGTTCGAAATCCCCGTCCAGACCGTGAACAACGCGTTTTCGGCCACCCCGTTTGCATCTCAGTTCGACGGGGTGACAAAATCCGTACATCGCCCGGTGGGCAAAAGTGCCGCGTGTTTCCCGCTTAAGCCACGATTTTGGCCTTGAACGAGTGCCCTTCCTTTCTCGGGTCTGATCAAAAAGCGCTACGTCATGGAGTATGGCTAGGATAGCGCTGGCACCAGATAATGCACGGTTATGCCAAGTTATCCTTTGTCTCATTTTACGATGGACCGCAGCCGAATCTACGAGTCATCATAACAAATCCAATGCCGGGTGAGTGTCGCGTGACCTTGGGGAAGGTGCGCATGGCAGCGACGCGCTAGGCGCATAGTAACGTAATACATTTTCGCATCGCTCGATTGACTGGGATGGCTCGTAGCGTCTGCAGCGGTCCATGCTAAGATAAAACGAAGTACAATGTGTTCCATAAAGTTTGGTTAGCACTGTACTTCAGGCGGGGTTACACTGCTTATTCACCTCATTCGACGGACGTTGGCACCAGAAGGGTGCCACAGTATTTTGTGCGCCAGTAATCTTCCGGAACTGTATATATTTGTTCTTCAGCAGCGCACACTGATCGGGTAAGAAGATTTTCCTTGGGAAAAGAACCTATAATACGTTTGTAAGAACCTGTGAGCACTGTAGAACGTAGTACAAATAACAAAAGGATGTGAGGCAAAAGGAAAAATAAGAGGAAAACCGGAAGCGCGCAGGGGTCTGCCGATAGCGTGCGGCAGCGAGCTTGTTTGCAAACAAACATCGGTAAATACATCATGCAAAAGACAGTCTGCATACAGATTCGAATGCGAGTCACCGCGAGATCCCTACTTCGAATGGCACATGGCAATGAGTTGAAGGAGACACTTGGCACGCGGAATGGGAACCACGGATATTGCGGTGGCTCTTGTTTGCAGACTGTCGTTTGGATGATGTTTGAGCATTGTGACCCCGGCTTTACAGAATCCTTTTCTTTCCAATCAGCTTTAAATATATTTTATAATTGCGTTCGCTCGCTTGCGCACACGTGCATTTGTACATGTATGTACGCAGAAGACGATATGAGAACACGCGTATGTCACAATTCTCAAGACGTATATGGTAACTCATCAAACACAGATACGTAAAAAAAAAAAACTCAGCATGTTTACAAATTTTAGCTGTCTTTAAAGAAAAGATAAAGAGGTTCTTCTCAGGAAAAAAAACGAGTTAGAAATGACTTCTAGAATACTTTTACCCCGTAAATCTGAATATCATGTTCGTTTTCACTGAAGATGTATCTAAACTCGAGGAAACACGAAAAACCTCCGACCAGTCTTTACGTCATGAAAGGAGCTTTCAGCCGCCAAGCGCCGTGTTGCTGGTGTGTGCAGCGTGTGCGATTGCAGACTTGCCAGGTATATTCTCCGTACTGAAACAAGTCATGACGTCTGTTTCGGACATTTTTGAAATAGTAAAAGTACGCGTGCATAGCTTTGATAGGCGCTGAAGATGCGCGAAAGGGAAGATTCCGAAGCTTTTTTTATTACGCAACGCGCAGGGAAGGAGGGGCCTCAGCGGTACTCTGATTATGATATTGTGCAAACTCTGTGAACCAATTTAAAAAAAGGAAATCTATCTTCATAATTTTGAAGCGCGACATGATGCCGATTTAAGTATTTTTACTCAAATACAGAACCGCTTCAACTTCCCTTTAAGTGTCGTGTGGCAGCTCGCGCAGACGCGATTATCTACGATGTATACGCCACACAGTTCCATATATATATATATATATATATATATATAGCCTGAGGTTATTATACAATCAGACACATGAAACACAAAGCTAAGTTCTGCAAGCTGCATTCTTACCCACACAAAAAACAATAATGAAAAATGTCTGAGGAGGGTCCCTAACCCTGATGTAACCCTTCGGGTCAATAAACACGTTTGAGCAACAACAACAACCCACAACAACAACAACAACAACAACGACAACAACAACAACAAAAAGTACTCATTAGGAGCAGGCTTCGCCATGAAGCCGGCCGCCGAAGACCCCTCCTTGTAAATGCCGCAAATGTTCACTCTTGGGCAAGGCTGTTTACGTCTGCGCGGCCGTTAACTGCGAAAGGGGCGCTCGACGTTCGCTTTCTAAATGGGACGAAGAAAAATACATCGTTCCTGCCCAAATGACGCCGCGCAAGTTGACTTCCCTCTAATGGCAACATTAAAGGCGAAAAAAAAAGGTTAGAAAGCATCGAGATGGAATAAATGGCGTATCACCATTTATGCCATCGAGAAAGCATCGAGATGACATATCACCTAGTACGATGCTTATATGATTGCACTTTGTTACAAATCGACATTGATTCCATCAGTCAGTGGTGTGTAGATAATGAATTTGACCTAAATTCTGAAATTCACTAGTGATAACGTTCTCATGCAAAGCTCTCCTCGTTTTCTCAGATTACTCTCTCGGTTCAGCTGTTATAAAGCTATGTGTCTGTTGTGCGTGAGCTATGTGTAAGGCTTAATGAAAAACTGAACTTCAATAGTCATGTTCCTATGATTTTGTCATCATGTAATAGAGTGTTTGGTATTGTCTCTCGCCTTTCTTCTTTGTTTCGCGACCCCTTTTTTTTTCTTCTTGATCATAAGCCTCATTTTGCCAAAACGAGATTTTGCATTAGTTGTTCGAAACAACCTCTGTGACACTGCTGCAGCGACGTTAGAACGAGTCCAAACGAAACTCGCGAGTACGTTTCAAGCTGGAAAATATTTGTCACAGCCCTATTCTCATCAGAATGTATTCTTGATCTTGGGGGTTTGACCGAATTAAAATCTAGTCGAAAAGGTGGTGACCTATATTTTTGTTCAAGTGCTTGATTGCGTATTATGTACTACTCACGTATCGTAACCCACATCCAGATTAACGTTCCTGTGATATTTTCGCTGCGATCGCACATTCGACATTAACCGCATGTATTGTTTGCTCCCACCCCCTAGTTTGAATTTAAAACTTCTTTAACTTTAACTCTCTTTAACTTCATTTGACTAAAGAGCACACAAAGTGCCCAATATGCATGTATTTATTTATTTATTGTGCCTACCAGCAGTTACGGTCCTATTGCGGTAGTTCACAAAAAATATTCATGAACATAATTCGCTGAATAAACGCACCATAACAAGAGTGCAATGCGCTTCGGACAAGAGGTAATAATTGAAAATGTCAACAAACGATGTCTAACTTACACATCGTTTGTCGACATTTTCAACTTTGTGCCCTTTTGTAAACACGTTGAACGGATAAACACGACTTGGAGCACTAGGCAAGACGCCACAACTCAGTAATGTATGAATTGAAAACTAACACATGAGGGCCAAATTGAGCCACTAAATCCATCTTGCTTAAAGTCGTTGTTTCAACTTATCTCAAACTTTGTTCGAAAGAGCGAGGCATTTGTTTTTCGTGCTCAAGAAATGTAAAAATATCAGCAGCAGAGAATAACGTTATCACCTCAGCTTTCTGAGGCCACATCTAAACGCTCAGGAAATCCTCGCTCAAAAATTGCAAGAATCCCCAATCGGGTACACTCTTCTACTAGACAACGTAACGGAGGTGCCTTCAACACAATCGCAAAATTGAGTGTCAAGTGTCGATACTCTAAGCACAGGCTTGTTTAACATGGCTCTATAGGGTCAAACAGTACTTGCTCCCACAGTCCTGCCGGCTTCGATGTGAGTGAACCTTGTACCAATGTGTATTTTTCGTGTCACTTGAGCTATTACCCTCCCCGCCCTTTCCCCGGCCCGTTGCATTCCACTGCCTAGAGTGCCCTTGCCGCAATATCCTGAGACTGACCCTACCGGCTTTGCACGCATCTGTAAAACCGTGTGGAAGATTGAGGCAGGAGATATTCTAAATGATTGTCCTCATTGAAAGCACGATGATAGAGCGATTGAAAACTCCGAAAGTTATAATATTTATAGCAGTAGTACACGAAACGTTTGCCACTGCCTTGCATTCTACAGTGCACATACTGTTTATGAAGGATAATTAATGCATGTATGATGCAAAAGCAAGTTGAATTAAAACTACACATATATGTGTTTGTAAATTAGTTCCTTGGGCAACAGGAAAACAAAAAACAAAGAAAGAAGCAATTACGTCCCAAAGATTACCAAGTATTACACTTTTCTATATAGGGTTCTTTATGGCTTCCACTATGAAATTTAATGTACTCAGTAGGTTTTGAAGACATCCGCTATGTGTGTGCTGAATATTGTTTTAATGTATCGGTCATGACTCAAATACGCACCAGCATTTGTGTTCATTAGGCACGCATTTCTAGTTACTTAAGAATATCTCACAAAAAGGCAATAGTGATGATAGCAATGTGGGTAGTAATCAAGTTAACGCTCTTTCCGACGAAATTCAAATTAAAACACTTCAAGCAATCAATCGAGTACTTTTTTTAATACCTATACGGCTTCACGTCATTCTCCAGTGACAGGTAGGCTTGCGCCGCCATATATAAATGCGCACCGCAAAGGTGCAATGCTATATAACATCTCTGAACGATATTTTGACACGGAGTTGCAACAATTTAAAAAAGATTGTAGTAAGTGCCTATTTAACTCGACCAAATTTATCGCACATTGAATGTGCCAGATCATGTCGAATTTATGCATCAAAAAACGGTGTACTCTAAATATAATATACTTTGTCAACCTCGACAAGAAGGCATTTGTATTTGTCTCCACAAAGCTAAACAGCGTTCTTACAACTCAAGAGCGCGCGTTGAGATAGCTGCCTTAATTCATCAATGCACGTCTCTTTGCCCGCACTGCGCATACAAGCCATGCACACCCAAAGACAAAACTAAGATGTATTTGAGATTGAATCCGCACTCTGTGAGAGATGGATTGGCCTTGGTGTTCCTGCCAACTCAAAATAGCGAAGCGTACTGCCACTAGCGTTGAATACTCGATTCGGGGCCAACGACGCCATAAGTGACGGCAGTAAAGCTTCCAAGGACGATTTGCGCAAACGCTTCGCCGCCTAGTTTGTGAGAACATCCGTTCAATGACACTAACGAGTCACTGAGGCTTTTTCATTCAAAAACTGAAGCGTAAAGCGTGCGTAGCTAGACATGGTCGTGGACAGCTGACTGCGCCGACTCATGTCAAAACGATTTCAAATATATGTTTTCTTTTTCTTTACAGGCATGCCTCAAACTTGAAAATCAATCTTTTAGGGATGAAGTGCTTCGGGACTCAAACGCGATTAGTAGAAAATAAAAATTATGATTTTGCAGCGGTACTTTTCTTATGTTCTTACTTTCTAGAAAGTGTTAGAGGTTTATTCATTTTCATTAAAGTATTTTCCGAAACTCGTGGAGACAAAATAATGAACGTACTATGTCTAGGCTCGGCATTAATGCTATGTTACTTCTTATATGTACTCTTATTAGAAGTGAACGCACTTGAAGCATCGTTAGGGTAAAATTTGCACGGCCTTGAAATACAAGTGCTGATCGAGCCTAATATATAAGTAAAGAATTACGATTTATAGTTCGAATCATGATACGGCTAAGAAAAAAAAGGTCGTAATTAAAGATCAGATGCGAAGCTAAAGGTTACAGATACGGGCTTTTTCAGCGGATACCGAGAGCACTATCCACGTCAGTAAGTACTTGTATCTAGGTTGGAGGACTCCTGTTATGATTGACGTTGGAATCCTACACTCGAAAAATTATAATCGAAAAAGCTACTTTTAAAATTTCCTCGTTCACGTTCCGTTTTCCCGCCTCCGGAGCATGGTTCTACAAAAGCACATTTAACGTTCGCGTTTATACAAAGTCACGGTCGGTCTGACTTTGAAACAGTCTTGCACACGTTGATTACAATTACTATTACACTCGATTAACAGTTGTCAATTGTATTATTCGAAAAGAAGAGTAATTGGCCGCTGCTTGGAAATGTAACCGTTACTTTTCCAATTACTGCAGATTTACAAATCGACACTTTTTTGATGGTTTGAAACTGGCACTGCTCACGCTAAGAAATGCCCGTGCGTCTACTAATAAATTGCTCGTCTACAGCTGAGGCACAAGGCGCCCACTGAGGCAGACTAACTTCCGGCTCTATAAACATACACACAACAATTTGTTGTTGTTTTTTTCTTCTACTTTCCCGCAGAATACTCGGAGAGCCAATCACCGCTACTTACGGAGGCAGCTCATCGAATGACGATGCCGAAACATATGAGTAGACCAAAAAACGCAGTCTGAGTTGTGACATTAAGCAATGCAAAACGTCACGCTTGAATTGCTTAATGTCACAACTCAGACTGCGTTTTTTGGTCTAAACTCATGTTTTGGCATTGTCATTCGCTGAGCTGCATACATCAGTTGCTGTGATGGACTTCCCGAATGTTGTACGGGAAAGAAGACGCACGGACGTTTTTTTAGAGTGTACTGTCTATTATTAGGTTACAATGACCGAATTAGCAACTACTTATGTTGTTAGTTCACCAAGTTATGTGAACTAACAACTTAAGTTGTTAGTTCACAAGACAACCGGATGGTTCACCAAGTTTGGTGAACCATCCCTCTGAACAAGACTTAGTTCGAGAATCGTTTGGGCAGAAAACTTGGGCAAACATGGGGCGCCATTAGGAAGTGGAGGAAAAAATAGTAACGGTTGCAAATATTTTATTAGTTTCAAAAGTATTAACATCCTTATTGTGCTTCCTCCCTAAAAATGTATATAAATAAATGCAAACTTTTCCAAAAAGTACTTGATAACAGGTAATTTGATTACTTGTAACGAGTATCGTACAAGTGTGTTTTTAGGTATGTGCTCCTGGCTGCGGTGCTCTAAAACATTAGGGCACCGATTCCATCGCGCGCGCTTCCTACTTCGATAGCGCTTCGGTGTCTCGTCAGCCTCGAGTGTGTACGTGCAGAAAAAGCACGGTGAAAGGCGACGAACACGTACTGGAGGCTGTACGGTCAAAGGGAAGGTTTTGCCATTCTTCACTTGTAACCTAGAAGTACATCTAGTAACCTAGAAGTTCATTTCACAGCGAAGCTGTTATGTGCTAGGATCTGGCAAAAAAAATGCGTCCTTGGATGTTAACAAAAAAACTCCAGTTTAAACGGCGCTCCTTAGTTCCGCTTGGTCGTTGCAATTATCTATGAAAAGAGGAGGCAGCCCGCTCAAGTCAGCCTTCCTTGGTATTTTTAGAAAGTGAGGTTCTGATTCCTTGCTAGCATCTGCGGTCACCGACTTATCTCAGCTAAGAGTGCACTGTGACGAGTAAGAGGGCAGAACGCGCCCATCTAACCTTCTTCTCTTTCGCTTCCGCGGTGCTGATAAAAAAACTTGGGCTCAATCGAAAAAAAAAAAAGACTGTCCTTGAGGTGTGCTTCGAAAAATTGGGGTTAGAGCTTGCCCATAAGTGACCATAAGGCAATGATCACTTTAGTCACTAAGAATTAAATAAAGACAATTAAACAGCGTAGTCGTGAACGTGAAGTCATTGCAAACATACGTAAATCATATAGATCTCGTATAGTTGTCGTAAAGTTGTCGTAAAGATAACAGCTTCGCTGGTGCTCCATATTCACGTTAAGGGGATGGGCTCTACAATTTTTTTCAAAGTAAGTCAAGACGTATTTCCATATTGCTCGACCTTCTACGAACTGGTATTGCCGCATGCCTTCGTGAATTACCTGTGGGAAACGCCTACCTTGGATATTATTTCGTTTTTGTCAGGCCCTTTCTGTCAATGGTCATCATTTTTAAAAGAATGCAATTTACTTGGCCCTTCGCTTTGTTTCCACGTGTTTTAATAACGTAATGGAGATTGCTTTTCATGAGATTACTCTTCTTTTTTTGTTTTAGAAATATCTTCGTAAAACGTAAAGTTCGCTAAGTGTGTGCCTGAAACCGAACCCTAGACCATAGAAACTTGAAGAGACCATAAATGATTTTGAAATCGAATTTCATGCGCCGCACGTCGTAAAACGTGGGAAAAGAAAACTAAACACAAAAATAGAGAGCCAAAATATTTTTTCGATATACAAATTGTGAAAGAAAAAGCAGACTCTTTCATACCTTCTTTCCGTCGAAAGCTCTCTGCCTTTTCACTGCTATGCATCCGCGGTGCCAATGCGCGTCAGCCAAATAAGCCAAAAAAGTTAATAGCCGGCGAATGTTTCTTCAAAGTTCTGTTAAGGAATATTCTGATGGCATTTTGTTGAATGATTAGAGATGTGAAAGAAATTGCCGAATTGCATATTGCTCGGAGGTATGCGCCATCTATCATGTGGCAAACGAAGCAAGAGAAAGGTAAGACTGCGCCTGCACTGTTCCTGCTTTCTGCTGAAAAAACATGGCGTCGGCAGTGGTCGTTGACGTGGTCGGAGTGGTGGAAAGCTCATCTTTCCGCGTAGAGCGCTATCCTTGACTGAATTGTTTTCATGTGTCGCGATAATAACCCAGCAAGTCCTAGAGGGGAGATCCATCTGCTTGTGCGGCGATGTTATGGCGTCACCCTCAAGACAGCAGAGACGCTCGATGCCGTCGTTTTTGTGTACGTGTACTACAGTGCTGCTTTCTTAGCATTTGTGTCCTCGAAGTTTGCCCGGACTTTTTATTTTGCTCATTCCATACGTGTGCTGAAGCTCAAGGTATTACTGGTGCGTACTGTATTTAAAATGAAGGTCGCGAATTTCGACGCGTTTTCATCACCCGACAAAAAGTGATTATTGCTAACCTTCCTGAGCCATCGCAACGCCTGTGTGATCACGAAATCATATTGCTACGTTCCTATATCTCTGCTAAGATTACATCGTCTTGTACAATCGTAGAAAAGGCGTGTGGCGAGATTTGTACTATCAGTAAAGTCGTGTTTTAAAGTCGTGATCGTCCAACACGACGTACTGCATCTTTTTGTTTTCTTTTTTCATCCGCCTTGCCCTTCGAGCCTATCCTGACAAAATGAAAGATAATCAAGATTGAGCCAATAGAAAACTCTGTGCATATTCTGCTACGCCAGTGAGTGGCAGCGCGTCCCCTTCAGCCGCTATAGGTGGCACCGGCGACATCAGCGCAGTAAAACCCTGTGCTAAAACGTACAGGTACACCGCCAGCTAGCCGCTAACGCTCCCATTTTCCTGCTGCCGAGAAAACTTCCGGTGCTGGTGACAGAGCACGTCACGACCGTCGAAATTACGCCGCGGCTTGTTTTGCGGTGAGTTGGAGAGGACGAAAAACTCGGTATTTCAATGTGTTTTCCTGCAGAAATTAATAAACCGAAACGAAAGCGAATGCCTCTTTTGGCGTTCAGTGAACATTGAATGTTTAATGTAAACGTTATTTGGCGAAAGTAAAAAGTAATTTTATGGTTCCTTTAACACTAAATGAAAGACCTTTGAAACAAATTGTGTTGTGTGTATTTTTTGACGGTGCAAAGTTGGCCAGCCCGGTGGACTTTCTGGTGTCACCACTGTAGATGTGAAATATAGCCTGTGCAGTACCACTGCAAGCCTGTGTTTTTGGAACGTGCACTACGCTGTAGTGACACACAACCGCACGCAGGTGTGATGTTCATGCAGACCGAGACGGGCAGGGGTGGGGATTGAACCCAAATCCCTGGGTTCTGCAGCGCGAGTTTTCGCTCCATGTGATCCGAAGTGCGGTGCGTCGATTCACACGGCCACGAAACTTTGAACCATATGGTCGAGAAATATGTGAGGGATTGGGAGGGGAATCTTGCACTGTTGGCGACGTTTAGACAGGGGTGATAAAAATCACGAATAATATATGAACTTTGTTTTAGGACACTATTTGGTAACGGAGTGTATGCCTGACACGTGTCAACGCCACAACAAATAACCACATTATAGTGGATACTTCTAAAGGACAGGCTTGATATGCTGAAGGCAAAAAAGGTTCCAGCTGAGGCTAGCAGTACGCTTGCTCAACAGCTAAAACAGTTAAAGATAATGTTTATAATGTTTGAATTACTCTTCCTTATGTGACGTGAAATAAAATCAACTAGATAGAAATGTCAATTGCGCTGGAGAATTCATTTGACACAGGTATTTCAGACAGCGTAGGCAATATATCTCGCATGGTAGGCGTTATATAATTATATTGAGCTATTGGGACAAGCATTTCACCATTTAGCTTAGCAATGCAGTTGATAAATGAAAGATAGGCTCAGATTTTGCATAATACTTCCGTACGTTTAGCCACGTGTAAAGGACGTTAATTTAGCCAAATATATAATCGAAGTGCTAGAGTGCACAGAAACATTTATCAAATACTGAGAAAAGATTAATTAAAAAAGTCTTTGTAGTTTCTTTTGTTTTATCTAAACAGAAGTGGAGTGTTCTTTCTGTAGGCAGCAATATTGAGCGGTCCCGAATCCAGAGCTCAACATCAATGGAAAGTGCCCGTAAATAAATCGACACACTATCTAGAGATCGCCTAGAGATAAAAATAACAGTCAGGACTGCTTTAAAGAAAACAAAAACTTAACGTCTCGTGGAAGAAATTCCTCAACGAGATTTATTCGAAACACATCTGGCACTTCCATCAAGTATCGTTAACTTAATTAGCGGTCCTCACTTCCTTAAAACGTGCACGAAAGAACTGTAATGGTTCGCACGTCGCATACCAAGAAAACTCGTTCCTCGAAAGGAGGGGGCTTCTGGGAACTGTTGACCTTTCTTACTGAGTACACCAACATAAATATCTAAAAGATCTTTGCCCGCATTACATAGAAAGAAATACAAATTCCAAGAAATCATCGACACTGCGTGCCTGCCTGTCTTGCAGTAAAACTACTTATTGAAGAGACAAATAACGTTCCATTATTTTTTGTTGTTGTTTACTTTCGCACAATGTTTTTTAAAATTTAAACTCGCTATGTTTAGTGCATTAATCAAACGTGCCTTGCTGATGTCTTGTTCATCATAGACAGCCCTAAAAGTGGTCCAGGAAGGACGCATAAATATCCGTCTGGGATAAATTCAGAAATCATTAGAGATATTTTTATTAACTAATAAAACTAATAACTAAGTTTTTTCTTGAACAAAAGAACAACAAACAATATGGATGCCACTTTTAATACTGGCTATCATAATGCGTATTTTGTTTTACTTTAATTTTTATGTGCAAACATATTTTAATTTTTACGCTTATATAGATGAATAAAATGTTACAGAATATGTCAATAGCCTCGTTGTAAAAAGTAATATATTTTTGTTGTTTTACTGTAGCCGTCGAAAAATAAACGTATGTGGCCTCTATGTGACTGAATGGCTATTTAAATAGACGGTTTGAAGCAGCTGTGCCACGGGCGCCGCCATAACCAAACTTCAGTTTCTGTTTCCTCTTATTCCGTTTATTTCCCTTCATTAGCAACATGGAAGGCTCAGGTTATTGCCATCTTAGATTCTTTTGTGTGCATCTCCCTAACAGTTGCCTTTGTGGAGGCTCGTCAACGCCCGTCTCAGTGGCTCCGTATCTCGGTAAGACAAGAGAAGGTCAGCAATGGCGGCTGTAATCTGGCGCGTGTACAAGGCGCCTAAAGCTTGATCAGTTGATGCAGGAGCTTCAATTTAATAAAACGCTGTAATTATAAAAAAGCCAGACCACATTTTTGGTTTCGTTAGCAACTTGATATATATTCTAAGCAGAATCGTTTCTTTAACACTGTAATGTAACTTTATGCTGCCAAGGGTTGCAACCCATTGAAACTAAACTACTAACAAGCACAATAACATTGGTATTCAAATTGTCATGGAGCTGGTAATAATGTGTGGAAAGGTGTTCTCTAACCTTCGCCGGGGCGCCTTTAACCACAATTGTTGAATTATAGATATGGGGCATAGTATAATTTGATTTCTCACGACTGCCTGTTGGGTGGTTTCATTTGAAATCGAACAAGCGTGTCGGGGTGTGTATTTCGAGTTGCCTAAAAATGGTATATTTATAGCCCCATTTCCGCAATGAACAGAACCATTTTTTAATTTTCTATATAATAATATTTTTCTCGACAAATATTTTCAAGTGGAGCAAAGTGTAATGCTACGTTTAGGCTGCTTGATTTTTGTACCCAGTTCTGCCGGTTCTTATAAATAGGTAAAAACGAAAACACGCACAGTGATTTTTCTTGTATGCGTATGACGCAAGGCCAATTTTTTTTTCTTTTAAACTAGACAGCTTTGGCATATGTTATGCAAGAAAAAAGGTGGCAAACATCGCATCTTTGACGTTTTGATGTCATATTAGTATCCTTCTATCTTAGGGTGCATTTAAACATTTTTTCGAATCAAATACTATCTGCCTGTAGGCCTATACATGTGCTATTGAGTGGTTTCACCTTAGTTTAATTGGACGAAATAATTATTACAAATGTTTAATATTTATCAAAAGTGAGCTAACCAAAATTTGGTCCCACGTTATTAAAAAAAATTATTTACGTCTTTTTTTATGCGCCAAGAAACTGAGGGAGAGGAAGATACGAGAGCGCGCGGGGACGTCAGATTGCCGAGCTCTGATTGGAAGGATTAGTGGGTAGACGCTAAAGCTAGCTGCCTTTGTCTCCACTGCACTTGTCGAGCGCGATCGAATGTGAGCGCCCAACGCCGGACGCCGGCGTTCCGCATTCCAACAAGCTCGACGAGTGCAGCAGAGACAAAGGCCAGCCTCCGGAGTTGACCAAACTCCGGAGGCTGGCCTTCGTTGTGGGGGCTGGCTCGGGTCTCGGGTTTGTCGACGGGGATTAGTTTTCCGGGACTGGAAAAGGATCGGGCCCGACAGATCTTCTGAGGGGTACGTTTCACGGGCATGGAATGCGGTACACGGCATCTCCACCAAGATGTCGCAAATGACAATTTGTTGAGGCGATGAAAACTGAACCAAACTAAACGTTTAATGGGGGCGAACTTGTGCCCATAACCAAATAGAAAAAGGCTAGCGTCGAATGCGTCGATGGCGGCGTAACAGCAGGATCGAGCGCTGGGGCGAGACTGACCCCGGGCTTGCCACGCGGAGCACAATTTGTAGCCACGTGAGTTTCTGGAACATTCGGCCTAGAACGTTCGGTGCGTGGACCATTCGTAACTCGATCAGAATATAAAGTTCTCGAATTTGCGAGAACGCCAAGTAGAAAGATTAACTTAAAGAGCATTTCACTCACTGGAATCGAACCCATATCTTTCGCGCGACAGCCAAGCACGGTAAACATTCGGCAACGTACGCTTTTTTTCTTCTTCTTTATTGCATGATGTAAGACAAACACACAAGTTGAAGATACACACGCACATAGCACACTAAAATACCTCAGCCGGCGTCGCTGACGTCAGAAACTGTTAAAATTCCTTGAGGGCACAGAGCCCGTCAAAAAGAGGCAACCACTCCGGGGGTGACTGCTGTGGCTTGAACATTTCCCTCAAGAAACACATGTGCTCTACAAAGTATTTATGAACAGGACGCACATCAACATCTGCGTGTCGCACACCCATGCGGACTTGCCATATGCTGTGCCGGCCGAGCAGCAGGACCATGTCGAAAGGAACACCATTTTCGTCTTCGACAGCTAAGACGCGAATGCCCTGTGATGTTAATGCGAGGTTTTTTTGAGAGTCCTTTGGAGGACATCCCAAAAAAGACGGCGTCCCAACAGCCAAGAAAGACGTGTTCAACGGTTTCTTGCTTTTTGCAAAGGATGCAGTTGTCAGACCATGCCACTGGCAGGCCTTTTTCAACCAACCAGGCCATGACTGGAAGTGTCTGACTGTGCAGCTTAAAAAAGAAGGTTTTCACGTTCGGGGGCACCAGCATTCTGTTAACTCGTTTTAACATGTCCTGCCCTGGGCCTGCACTGTACAACAAACGATACATGGGAATGGGAAAACGTAAATCAATCAAATCTTTTGTTAGTCGTTTGCGTGACACTTCAGACAAGTACTCAAGCGAGAAACGAGTAAATAAAAAAATATACGCACCCACAAATTATTTTTAAAAACGGCGCGCACGGGCACTGAAGTCCTGATTCGATGAAACAACAAAACCAGGAATCGCTCTGCTCAGCCGTACTTGAATAATGGTTCACAAAAGGGGTCTTTTTGATCGCGGAGAAAAATACATTTGGTGACCAACTGCCTCAAAAACAAATGAGACTGGCCGAGACCACCGGCTCGTAGGCTCCCATACAGAATACCAAATAAAAACTGCAAAGACACGATGCATACGCTGTACGTTGATTTGCGAGCGGTGCATCACTTGCAAGATGTACCACACTTTGGCTGCAAAAACGCATTGCAGACAGCCGCGCGAGCGAAGATTGATAACCCCCCCCCTTTTTCGACTTGGTTGCCCTTTCGCGTAAAGCTTCAACTTGACCGCGCCAATACTCGTCGTTGGAGTGGTAGTAATCAAGCGGAACCCCAAGATAGCGGGACGGCGATTCGGTCCATACAACGCGTTCATAGACAGCCGGCGTTGAAGGCCAATCGCCGTCCCACAACCCCAAACACTTATTCCAATTAACGGAACTACTTGCATTGTCGCCAAACACTTCCTTTAGCTCTATGACTTTTTGTGACACTCTCTTTGTCCACACAAAATATCGCCACATCGTCCGCGTAGGACAAATACGCACTTCAGCAGCTAGTAACTGAAACCCCAGAATAAACTTACTCCAAATAATAATTAAACAAAACGGCTCGAGAAAAATACAAAATAGCAAAGACGAAAGTGGACATCCCTCTCGCACCGAAGACAAAAGCCGAATGCGCTCGCTGACACACTTGTTTACCACAAGTCTAGTTGCATAATTTTTGTACGCCATGCGCACGCCATTGCATTGAACAGAACCTAAATTGACATGGCTTAAAAGTGAAAAAAGAATTTCATGCGACACACGGTCGAAGGCCTTTTCTAGATCTACATGTAACATAGCAACCCTTCGCCCCATAGCGTGGCAGCACTCCAAAATACTGCGAGCGAAATGTATGTTTGTAACTATACTTCTCCCTCTTATTCCTCACGTCTGGTGTGGGCCGACGATAACGCCTATAACGCTTTGCTAACGCCCTGCGAAAACGTTCATCAGAATTTTATAATCGACGTTCGTTAATGCGATGGGGCGAAACGAACCAACCAAGCGGTGTTTTATGGGGTCATAACTCTGGGCATGAAAATGGTGTGCGTGCACAAAAACGATGGAGGCAAAACATTAAGGTGCAGCCCCACCCTTGGTTAGTGTGATTCTGAACCAACAGATGGCGGTGGAATCGCCTTCGCAGGCCTGTACATCAATGCGAGAAATCGTGTGTGGTGGCGCTTCGATACAGTGAGGTATTTTTCTATATCCTGAATTTGACATCCCTGGTCCTTCGCTTGTTTTTTTAATGCGAATAGCATTCTTTTGCGGATACTTCACGCACTTTTCGTCTAAGCATTGCTCTATCTATCTATCTATATACCCATCTGGCTATCTAACCTCTTACGCCGCGGGTCGATAAATAAATAAAAAGACCGGCGCCGGCGGGATTCGAACCGCTGACCCTTTGATCAGCAGGCAGACGCGCTAACCACAGAGCTATGTTGATGAATAGATGGGGTTTATACAATGACCGAGGAGCGATTACAGTGGTGTCGCCAATATGCCGGTTCGAGCAACGGCCGAGCACAGCACGAGCTTCTTGCGCTGCACGAGATCTGCGGGCACCGGTCGAAACCTAGCTTCTTCTTTCGTCCTAACAGGTACCTCCCCTTGCAAAGAGGGCCGGTCCACCGGCCCTTGTGGTTAGGGAGCTTGGCGGTGAAAGGGCTTGAGGCGGGCGATGTGGACGATATCAGTAGATTTTGTGCGGTTGTCTCGTGGCGGAAGTACTGCAGTTACTTCGTAGTTCGTAGGTGACAGCTGGCGAGAAATACGGAAAGGGCCTTTGAATTGTTTTTGAAGCTTTTCGCATTTTCCGGGCTGGCGGGACGGTGTCCAAACAAGAACCTCGTCACCGATATTGTATGAGACTGGAGGGTGGTTCTCGGCGTGGCGAATGATTTGTTGTTGTTGTGATTTAAGCGTGCGAATACGTGAGAGCTGTCTGACTTCTTCAGCACGGTAGAGAACGTCTTGGGCGTAATTATCGAGAGAAGAATCTTCTATGTATGGCAACAATGTGTCAATGGTAGATAACGGCTCGCGAGCATATAGTAGATAATAAGGGGAGTAACCAGTAGTGGCTTGACGGCTGGTGTTATAAGCGTATGTAACGTAGGGCAAAATAAAATCCCAGTTGTCCTGATCGTCAGTAATATACATGGACATCATATCGGCGAGTGTATGATTAAATCGTTCTGCCAAGCCATTCGTTTGGGGATGGTAGGCGGTCGTGATGTGATGAATAGTGTTCGCAAGGCGGCAAACTTCACGGAGGAGGTTTGCAACAAAAGGCGTTCCTCGGTCTGTGATGATGGACTGGGGGCACCGTGTCGCAGAAGGATGGAATGAAGAAAGAAATCGGCTGCATGAAGGGCCGTGGCGGTCGGGAGCGCTTTGGTTTCGGCGTAGCGTGTTAAGTAGTCGATAGCTACGATGATCCATCGGTTTTTGGCTTGTGACTGGGGGAAGGGCCCCAGAAAGTCAATTCCAATGCGCTCGAATGGGTGGTTCGGTGGAGAAAGGGGTCGGAGAGGTCCAGGAGGTGCTGTTGTGGGTCTTTTCTTGGTCTGGCATGAATGGCATGCGCGAACATATTTATTTATGGTACGGTGCATGCCAGTCCAGAAGAATCTAGTGCGTATTCTGAAATACGTTTTAGCAAAGCCGAGGTGACCGGCTGTGGGGTCGTCGTGATTCGCTTGAATAATTTGTTTCTGTAAATGGCGCGGAACCACAAGAAGCCATTGTCGTCCTTGGGGCTCGTAGTTGCGTCTATAAAGGACATTATTCTGAATAATGAAGAGACGGGCACGTCGTATAGTGCGTTGAGTGCAGGATGTTGCGACGCCTTGTAAGTAATGAATCAGCGGTTTCAAGGAATCGTCAGACAGTTGCGCTGAAGCCATGTCGATGTTATCGAGAGTTGCTGTAGCATGTGAGGTTTGGGTCTGGAGAGAAATGGTTGTATCGTCGGCAAGAGGACATCGAGATAATCCGTCAGCGTCGAGGTGTCGTTTCCCTGATTTGTAAACGACGGTGAAAAGGTAGTCTTGAAGCTTTAATGACCAACGGCCAAGACGTCCCGAGGGGTCCTTTAGGCTAGCCAACCAGCAAAGCGCGTGGTGATCAGTCACGATACGAAATGGGGATCCATACAAATAGGGACGAAACTTCGAGACAGCCCAGATGACGGCTAAGCATTCTTTTTCAGTAGTTGAAAAGTTGCGTTCGCCCTTGTTAAGTGTCCGGCTACCATAGGCAATGACACGTTGCTGGCCATTGTGGTTTTGAGCGAGAACGGCGCCTATACCGTGACCACTGGCATCGGTTCGAATCTCGGTGTCAGCACCTTCGACGAAGTGGCCCAAAACTGGAGCCGACGTTAATGCTGTCTTGAGGGTTTCAAAAGATGTTTCTTGGTGTGGACCCCATTCAAAAGATGCGTCTCTGCGTAGGAGTTGATTAAGCGGCTCAGCAATGTGAGAAAATCCGGCAATAAATTTTCTGAAGTACGTGCATAAGCCCAGAAATGTTCTCAAGTCCTTGACATTTTGTGGGACAGGGAAGTCGGACACAGCTCGTGTTTTGTCTGGGTCTGGGCGTATTCCATCTGCGCTGACCAGGTGGCCGAGCACTTTGATTTTCTTGGCGGCAAAAACACATTTTTTTGAGTTCAATTGTAACCCAGCGGCACGAATGCAGTCAAGGACCGTGCGGAGACGAGATAGGTGGTCGTCGAAGTTTGAAGAAAAGACAACAATATCGTCCAGGTAACAAAGACAGATGTTCCAAGAGAGGCCACGAAGGAGAACGTCCATCATGCGCTCGAATGTCGCAGGCGCATTACAGAGCCCGAAGGGCATAACGTTGAAGTGGTAAAGGCCTTCAGGTGTTATAAATGCTGTTTTAGGTTTATCAGCCGAAGTAACTGGAACTTGCCAATAGCCACTTCGGAGGTCCATGGATGAAAAGTATGACGAGCCTTGTAGCGTGTCAAGCGTATCATCTATCCGGGGAAGTGGGTATACGTCTTTCCGAGTCACTTTGTTCAGGCGCCGATAGTCGACACAGAAGCGCCAGGTACCATCCTTCTTTTTTACGAGAACGACGGGCGAAGACCATGGACTGTTGGAAGGCTCGATCACTCCTTTGTCCAGCATGTCAGTGATGTGATTTTGTATCAATCTTCGTTCTGCAGCGGATGTTCGGTATGGTCTGCTTCTGAGGGGCGGGGAGTCACCGGTGTCAATATGATGCTCTACAAGTGTGGTACGGGTTAATACCTGGTCAGTGAAATCGAAGACACTGCTATATGATGCAAGAAGAGTGCGCAATTTGACACGTTCGGCTTGCACGACGGTTGAGGCGATCATCCTCTCCAGTTTTTCGGTGACGTTATTTTCCGCAATTGGTCTCGTATGAGCGGCAGTCGTGGAAAGTACAGCCAAGCTGTGTTCAATATACACTTGGAGGGTGGCAATGCGCGTTCTTCGGGGGAGGATTTGAGGTTGGGTTGAAGTGTTGGTTACCCATATGTGACACTTATCGTCTGCAATGGTGGCGAGAGAATAAGGAATCACGATTCCTTTTTTCTCTAGACAGGTATGAAGAGGTTCGATGAGAGCGACAGTACTTGCGACTGGGTTGGCGACGACGAGAGTGGCAACGACTGCCGACTGGGGCGGTAGGAGTAAATCATGTTCAATGTGAAGAGCGGCTAGTGGTGCTTCAAAATGTTCATTACCGTCCTCTGAAGGGCTAAGATGAATTTCACGATTCGCACAGTCAATGAAGGCGGCGGTTGAAGATAAGAAATCCCATCCAAGAATGACGTCGGCGATGCAACTTGTGAGGACAGTGAACAGGATAACATATCGACTGCGGCCTACCTTCACTGACGCGGAACAGTATCCGAGCGGCTGGACCAGTTCGCCGTTACCCATACGTAACAGGTGTCCACTGGAGGGGGCGTAAGTACTTTGCGCAGGTGCAGTCGGAGGCGTTCAGGAATACACGATTTGGCTGCGCCAGTGTCTATTAGAGCATGAAATGTTTGCCGTCCAATTTCCACAGTTATGTTAGTCGGTCCTACAAACGGAGGATTTGCCACAAATTGTGCAGGTGCAGCCTGACCTCCATTGTCGATGCAGGCTGCGGTGTTCAGTTTGACTGGTGGGAGGTGGAAGGCAGAGCGTCATTGAAGGGCGAAATGGAACGGCGACGAGCAGGATAAGGCGAGGGTGAACGACCACGACGGGCTTCAGCTGGCGCGACAGGACTTGGAGAGCGGCGGTCATAAGGGGCTCGTCCGGCGTTAATGTTGGAGGGAGGGAGACCGTAGGGTGTTGCGAAAGGCCGGGAAGCGAAGTTATCACTGCGGTGAGCATTGTAGGAGTAACTGTTATCTTCGTTGTTACCCTGGTATTGATTCCGAGGAGGGGAGCGATTAGTGTCCCCCATACGGCGTCGGCAATACCGGAGGATATGGCCAGGGGTGTGGCAGTAAAAGCATACTGGCCGATTATCGTCGGTTCTCCAGATATCCGCTCGGCGACGCGTCTGTTGGGTCTGCCAGGGTGTTGCAGTGGGTGGGGCTGCAAATGCTTGGTAGGCGCAGAATGGTGTGGGGGAGGTGCTGTTGGTACATAGGCAGATGGAGGTTTGCCCAAGGGCTCTAGGACAGCACGGAGTTCGTCGCGGACAGTGGACGCGATGTCCTGAGTTTGACCGGGTGGTTGCAAAACGGGCGGCGTTGTGCGCTGCTGGCCCAGAAAGAAACGCAGCTCTTCACGGATGATGGTCCGTATCAAGCTCGACAGACTGGTGTCGGTGTGGAATCCTGAAGACACCTCAGGGAGGCGCTCAAAAGGTCTTTTAAGGATTCGCGCGTTGTCTAATTCCTCGTATTTTCGACATTCTGACACAAGATTGGCCACTGTTTTCGGGGATCTCGGGGCGACGATGGAAAAAAGTTCTTGTGATAGGCCCTTGAAAAGGTGACGGATCTTGTCATTTTCATTCATCTGGGGATCCACTCGGTGGCACAGTCGGAGAACATCCTCAATGTAGGCTGTGGATGACTCAGCTGTCGATTGGTACCGGTGCAGCAATTGGTCTTGTGCCCTTTGTTTGCGATGTTCCGGCTGGCCAAAAGCGTCAGCGAAAGATGTCTTGAATCCATCCCAGGAATTTATTACCTCTTCGTGGTTATCGTACCATCGAAGGGCTGTATCCTTTAGAAAAAATACAACATTGGCTAACTTAAAGGAATCGTCCCATCCGTTGTGCTGGCTCACCCGTTCGTAGCTTTTAAGCCAGTCTTCGACGTCTGATTCGGCGTTTCCAGTGAATATCTCAGGGTCCCGCTGGCGGTGTTTGATGGTTACGGTGGGCGCACGGGGCCGGCTTCCGTTGCCCTCGTCGTCAGGCATGTCGGGTTGTCGGGCGGTACGACCTCTGCGGTGCGCCAGGTCTTGGCGGGGAGTGCGAGAGGTAGGGTGTCGCTGACCTCCACCAACCTGGAAGACTGTTGATGAATAGATGGGGTTTATACAATGACCGAGGAGCGATTACAGTGGTGTCGCCAATATGCCGGTTCGAGCAACGGCCGAGCACAGCACGAGCTTCTTGCGCTGCACGAGATCTGCGGGCACCGGTCGAAACCTAGCTTCTTCTTTCGTCCTAACAATATATA
>JAZHYW010011586.1:0-75602 GCA_037355805.1 Ixodes ricinus | reverse complement strand
TTTCGCTTCAAGCACTTCAGAGGACATCGAGGAAAGCCGTTAATACTTTTCTCAACACCCTCTTTCAAACTACCCTCTGGTTCAGAACATAAATGCAATGAATTTGTTTTGCCATTCCGCTGGTTCCTGCACGGTCATCACCTCAGACGGTCACGTCGTCAGAATGGGAAGGAAAAAGGAGCGCGCTAAGATTATGCCCGCGAATTCCGCGATTTTGAAGTGTGTCCTGACGAAAGTTTCAGCGAAGACTACGTATGTATCTGTGCCATTATTCTACGAGTAATCACAAATATCAGAGCTACCAGGATCATCTGATCCGGTGTCCGATAGTGTTTATTTCATATTCACCGAAAAAAACTGGTAAACTTTCGTGGGCATAAATATACACCGAAAAAAAACGAAAAGTTGAATCTTAAAATAAACACCGAAAAAAGTACGCCGAATTTTGAAAAAGAGAAACCGAAAACGCGGAACCCTATCTATAAGTAACGATATTCATTCAGCATTTGATCAGGGATCTCAGGCGGACTGCATATTCTTAGATTTTGCCAAGGCGTTCGACAAGGTATCGCACAGACTTTTATTGCATAAATTAGGTAAACTCAACATTGATTCTAACGTGTTTAACTGGTTGGTATCATTTTTAATAAATCGCTCGCAATTCGTAACATGTAATGGCATGAACTCCTCCTTCGCGCCCGTCACTTCTGGCGTACCCCAAGGATCAGTTTTGGGGCCTTTACTTTTCTTGATCTATAATTTCTATATCTTGAGTTGCATGAGATGGTTTCTTTTTATGTTAACTCTTTGCTGATGATTCTGCTATTTATCGTGTAATAACTAATGACTCGGACTCGCAAAAACTACAACATGTCCTCGATTCCATATTTAGATGGTGCAAACTCTGGTCAATGGAGCTTAACATTAACAACTGCAAAATCATGCGCATAGCCCGCAAAGCCAAATTTACTACCGCTTATAATATTCACAACACACCCTTGTTACTTGTGGCCTCCTACAAGTACCTAGGCGTGATCTTAAGTGACGACCTTTCCTGGACACCTCATATTAACTACGTGATTAAGAACGCTAACCAAATGATGTGCTTTCTCAAACGTAACTTTAATCTAGCTCCATCGTCATTAAAACGAACTCTTTATAAAACACTAGTTAGGCCTAAGCTCGAATATGCAGCTTACATCTGGGATTTCTCAACCATCTACCTCATGAACTCACTTGAAGGTGTTCAGAACAGAACTACGCCTTTTATACTAGCCAACTATAACCGCACCGCAAGCGTAACGTCAATGAAAAGCACATTATTACTTCTAACCCTCGCACATCGTCGCATGGTTTTTCGAATCTCCCTTTTTCATAAAATTTATCACCATGTCCCTTACCTCAAAGCCCAAATGATAATCCCCCATACTTTGTTTCAGCACGCCTTGATCATCGTCACAAAGTTGGTGTACCATTTTGTCACTCTGAGGTTTACTACGCTTCTTTTATTACAAGAACTTCTAATGACTGGAACCGCTTACCTGCATCTCTCCCATCAATTACTGGTCACGCTCTTTTTTGTACTTCTATTGTAAACCTCATGTTCCCTATTGTTTGAGTTTCTTGTTTATTGTTCATTTTGTATTGTTATTACTATTATTCCCCACTCCCCTCCGTAGTGTCCTTGTGCCCTGAGGGTAAAATAAATAAAAATAAATAAATAAATGCTTGAGTTTCTTTACATGACACCGAAATTAACTTCTAAAAGGTATCATCAGATTGAAATGCAGTGGAGGGTAAACAATTCGAAGGATTAATAGTATTGGGAAGAAAAGAATACTTATGTGTATTTGTTCTCGCCAAAAGACAGAGTGTGTGTGTGTGGGGAGGGGGGGCATAAATGGCGCGTTTGGGGCGATTAGAGGATGACTTTAAAGCTAGCATATGAAAATAAAGCAAATAAACAAAATTGAACCTGGTCGCCTTTCTGCGCACTTTCATAGGCTGAAGGCCGGATAAAATCAGCATATCTGACTTGGAGTCTTGTCTGCGGTATCTTCTATGAATACACCTAAGTGATAATGATTACTTTCTTTTCAGTTTTGCGATGTTAGCCTTTTGATGTGGGTCCCATATTAAGCAAGTGTATTCCAGCGCAGACAGTACGAGGGTGTTATGGGCCGAAAGTGTGACATCACTGGAGCACTGCTGAGCCCCGCCGCAGTAAGCCCAACTTTTCACGGCCTGTTTAACGTATTATACTATGCGCCGAGAAAGTGAGGGAGAGGAGGAGACGAGAAAGGATGTCAGAACGCCGAGCTCTGATTGGAATGATTAGTGGGTAGACCAAGAACTATATCAGGCTTTTCCTTTACTGCACCCGTCGAACACGTTCGAACGCGAAAGCCAAACGCCGGACACGTTCGACGAGTTCGACGAGTGCAGTCTAGGCAAAGGCTGTTAGCTTTGTGTCTACCCACTAATCGTTCCAATCAGATCTCGACGTTTCGACGTCCCCTCTCTTCTCCTCCTCTCCCTCACCTTCTCGGCGCATATGTCTGAACCATTTGAGATTACCCGTTAGGTTAACCTTACCCTACCGGAAAAAACGATATGAATGTTTTCACGGTAACATTCAGACCGGATTATCGAACCAGGAATCTTACCGCAAACAATGCATACCGTGACCAAAACCGTCTGGCCAGTGCATACCGTAATCTGAACTGCATCACTGTATACCGTACAATCAAACGTGTTGTTGAGCCCCATGTGCAGAAACGGATCCGGTACATTCTGGAAATAATCCGTGTCAAGTATTGGACCAGACAGCGTACGCTGAAATTGATTTGGACTAGTGTGCATTAGAAATCGAACTAGCACACACAAATAAAACACATCGTAAAAACTCACATTTCCCTTTATTGGTACTTGCCACAGCACTCATCAGTTCTTCTCTGCCGTGCAGGAATTCGTCAACAAAGTTGATATCGCAGAGGAACTTTGGAAGGACGTTACGGCATATAGCGTCATGAGAAAACTGTGCCCCTGGGCTCTGCACAGCAAAACTCCCTGACCGAGCTAACCCTTTAACGGTATCTTGTAAAATGTAGATATATATAGTTTTTTTTTTTAAAGCTTTACATATTTGCTAAAAAAACGTGAAAGTTACTTTTATGAGGTTTGTGCAGTTGAGTTATATTACGGCAAGGGGGACATTATGTGGATGGCTATTCTTTGCGATAAGTTGGCTAATTAATTAAAATTCGTTAATTAACTTTTGAATTAGTGAAAAATGACATGTAGTTCCAATTAGAAACTTACTGAGCGTCATTGGAAACCACAAAATCAACTCTTTTTAGAACGACTTCAAGTTCGTGGTTACTTAGGTGCGCCCCCGACTTTCTCACGAGCTTCAAGTCATTCTAAAAAGAGTTGAATTAGTGCTTTTCGATGTAGCTCTGTAAGTTTTTAATTGGAACCATATGTCTTTTTCAGCAATCAAAACGTTAAATAACGAACTTTAGTTAATTTGCCGACCTATCGCAAAGATTAGCTACTCACATAATGTGTCCCTGGCCGTATAACTCACCTGCACAAACCACATAAATCCAGCTTTCACGTTTTTTACACAAATCTGTAAAGCCTAATAAAAAATATCACCACGTATATATATGGGTGATTTCATCTCAAATCGAGTATGCAAAAAAAAAATCGAATTTTTAATGTTGCTAAAAATATATGTTGTGGCGTCGTCCTTAAAAAATAGTTGCCAGAAACCGCCATTTCGTCGGATTTTTTTTATTCTCGACTTGTGAGGCTCAAAAGAGGCCGCGGCAGAAGCAGTGTTTTTCACATCCGTCGGTGGTCGGATGTTTTCCTCAATCTCCAGCCATGAATTTTTAGTTATTGATACATTAACTTTTTTTAACAACTGTGTGAGTACATTTAAGGGGTACTCCGCCGATTTCTTCATGGTCCCTGATTCGCTTGATTTCACTAAACTCGCTACAACAACATCGCCAAAATAGTATCCCAAATATTAGGTCAAAATAATTTTTTTCTCCCGAAGTTATTGAATTTACAATTTTGGTCCTCACCGTGTTTTTCAAACTTAGAAGTCTCTACTGGCAACAACGAAAAAGTGACGTCAGTGGAAGTGCAGGGATCACTCTTTGGAGTGTAGAATTTGTTCCCAACTGATTCGAAGCAGTTTCATCGTAGTCAAATGAATGCTTTGGAAGCTCGCTCCAGTCCCCGCGCTCCAGCACGGAACAAATGATTGGCATATTCTATTTTTTAGACTGCTCGCTGGACGGTCAAGCCTGCCCTTCCACTGACGTCACGGCACTGAAATGCAGGTATATTTGAATGTTGGTTTTTGCATCATTTTCATTTGCCGATTTCGCAGTAACTATTATGAATTTCGCGATACTAAATAGCATACCGGAAAGGGTAAAGGCCGGGGAGTCAGAAAATATAGTTAGCTGAGGTAGCTCAAAAATCGGCGGAGTACCCCTTTAAAAGGCTCCTATGGCATTAGAATAATTTTATGCGCTTTGCTTTGTTTTTTTAAAATGCCAAAAACGCCCCTGTGGTTAATTGTTGATAAAATTTGACAATTAGATACTTGTGATGAACCTGGATTACATCGGCATGTTAATGTCGATGGAAAGCCCGAAACACGCTCTGTACATTTATTATAAAATCACTTAGCTGTGTAAAATTCCCTTTGCGATACGTTGGCGTTAATATTATCCAAAAACCAAAAAGTATCAATTTTGAGATAAATTTAAGAAAAACTATTTATTTTTGCCTAAATTTAGATATAATAGTTGTTGTGAGGAATCACGTGTATCAGGTACGTGAGTTAAGAAAGACGAGACCGTTTGAAGTAGAAAACGTCGTTATATTAGAAAACAATATGCCAAGATGAAAACACATTATTCAAATTTACACACAAAAAACTACGAATGGTATGACTTTGGGCAATAGTTACAGGAACGCACGCTCGACAGATTGTTCTCGCAATGTCGACACACTGCTTCAATGCTGCTCACTAAGGGCAACCGGAAAGTTCGCTGTAACAACTTAACGCTTTCTTGTTTCGCGGCGCTGGGTCTTGGGAGGTGTTGTGCGCTGGAGCGGCGACAAAGCACGTACCGGAAAGCCCAGGGTTCAGCTTGAAGCCGGTGGGTCGGAGGCGGCGTTGGCACGGCGTCGGCGTCTGGGGTGGCGTGTTGGAACAGACGGGGCCGCTGTGGTCTTGAGGTGTGCCCCGCAACACGTGCACCTGCTTTCGACTGGGGTGAAGGCTTCGCGGGAGCGGAGGTCAGGCCAGGTGGAAGCCTTGAAGAACCCGGGTCTGGACGCCCCGGTGGTTCCCTTCCACACGCTGGTCTGCCCGCTCGAACACACTCCATTTTCTGTTCTCCGCCTTCCTCTCTTTTTCTTTCTTGATGCAGGGCGCGTGGCACGCGCCACGAGAGATGACGCGCGCACACACAGTTCCGTCGCGTGCACAACGCGGCACGAAGATGACCCGGCACGCGCACATACACACCGTCGAAATCCGCGCACGTTACAGTTGTCTACCAGACAAAAAAGTCGGAAAAGTGTTATTTTGTTCGTATGTCCTATATTTAAGCATCAATATCGCAGAAAAACTTGTATGTACGGGTCGAAACGGACTTAACAGTTGCGCGTCTTTACAAACTTGGAAATATTTTTGCCTTTTTCACGTTCTCGGATAAAAATAAAGCAGTTCCATCCTGTTTTATTTATTGCTCATATAAGTATTATCATAGGCGGCAAGCTACATTGGATCAGCCTCAGATTCGCCCCATGGGTTTACTCCGTGAGGAAATAACAATACACATCCCAGACAACCTGGGCCGAGCGGTGAGTACAGAGAAACCAGCCGAACTTATCCCTGAAACGGCCCTGCTTTATCTCTGCTTTATCCGTTGGGATCCGATAGCACCCATCTACGAAAGCTCCTCTCCCCAAATGGAACTCGAGGCATGTTACGCCTGGGTTGCCTTCTCGCGCGTAAAACTGCGCAGCTTGAATCTATTCTTCATTCAGCTTCCCAAAAGTCGGCTTGAACGGAACCTGACCCCGTGTTTTATAAAAGCTAGAACTGTAGACTTGAGCCATGGCTGACAAGTTCAGTAAATACCGACTAATTCGGGCCGGTTATCTATAGAGGCACAAAAGCAAAATCTATTGCGGTCGCTTTGTACACAAGGTTTGAGAGCTGAACATCGGATTGCTGAAAACGGTGCTGCCGGCTGAGGGCGCCGAGCATGTAAGTTCTGAAGACGCGCTCAGCATGAATTGCTTCAGGAGATTCCGCAGCGACATTGAAGAAACTTCAGCGAGAACAAAAAACGCCATCATCGACCTCATCCTCGCCATCCCTCCTACCAGCCGACACGTCATTAAACGACGAGGAATTCCTGCTCCAAGGAGTGACTGACACGACCGATGCTGCAGAAGTGAGTGTCACTCCAGTGAAATTTTCATCTAGCGTAAGTCCTACCTTTCGCATGACCTACGTTAAGTGAAAACGGTTGGAGGTTAAAAAACAGTTGGAGGAGGAGTTCCGAAAAGAAATTGGCCGTAAACTAAGCGATATCTACGAAGCATCCATAGATGTAGATCAGAGGGAACCATGTTCCTCGTGCGAAGAATGGACGAGCAATTTGCGTGTTGCCTATGCCAAGTGCAAGTCACAGCAAGAACGCTACCACCTCCTATCCCTCTTTCGATCTTACATTTCATCGAGAGATATCCTGAAAAGTATCCCCGAAGCCAAGACGTACACTTTGGGTAAGTCGAGAAAGCTGAAGAAAGGAATGGGACTTTGGGCGCCAGCTCACCCGTATGACGGAGATCCTCTAGAGGAACGGGTATCGCACTGGCGCTTCCTTATTACAAATCTGATGCGACTGACTGCACGAGGCAAAGCCCTAGTAAGAAAGACGTTGTGCGGATTTTTATTGACCGTCAAGAAGCATTTGTCACTAAGCGGTTTTCGACACGATCCATAAGGGAAACTTATAGGGAATTCAAAGCAGCCCATCTGGAATCAAAGATCGTCTTGAAGAAGTTTTATTCTCTTCGTCTTAATTGGGTAAAAAAAACGCCCAATTCAAGAAGAATGCGTATGCGTTTGCTGCGCTAACTTTTCGCTCCGCATTTACGGCTATTGACCTGCACCGTGTTTTGTAACTCTGGCAGACATCGTCATGGCTTTTTTTTTGTATTATATTTTATGTGCCACAAAATTATAACCTCCATAATAACCCTGAGACGTAGGAACAGTGGTTCTGGTTTCGGAACATGCTCCTCCTATCGCCGGAGAAGACCCCGATGTGTTGCGATCTCCGTTGCTTTTTGCGATCTATCTAGAGCCTCTCTGTCGTTCCGTTATTCAGTGTAATGATATCGGTGGGCTTAACTTGCATGAGAGCAAAGTTAAAATATTAGCCTACGCAGATGATGTCACGATTTTTTGGGCTGACTATCAAAGCTTCTCCAAGGCTGTCGAAGTGACGAAGAGTTTTTGCGATGTGACCGCTTCTGCAGTAAACGGGTCCAAATGTTGCGGACTTTGGCACTGTGAGTCGCCAAGGGCGCCGAGTTTGAATGCAAGTACCAAACAAGTTCCTCGCAGTACCCCTTCTGGACTGCCGAGAAAATAATGAGTTCTGGCGGGATGGAACTGATAAACTCAGCGCGAGGAAATGGGTGAGCAAAAATTTGACAATTTTCGCGCATGCGACAGTTTGTACCTTGTTTCTTATGTTGAATATTGGGTCTTTACTCCAGGTTTTAAGCTGTTCCCGCATCAGCCTTCAACAAATTTACAAAATGTTTTCGGTTTTCATTTGGGCGTCAAATATGAGCGAACAAGTCGTACAAATTTATTCTTCCGTCCCAAAGCAAGTGGCGTTGGGCTGCACCTCTATGGGTAACTAACTATGCGTCTTGCGCCCCCTCTTTGTGTTTAATTTATTTTATAATATAATGAAAACAATGTATACACACACGTTGGGCTGAGTCATTTATACATTCGCCAATTTGTTTCGCGATTTACATTTCCGAGGGATGCATCGGACCCATTTCTCCGCACGGTGATACAGCCGAGGTTGTTCGATGTTTTACCAAAAATTGTAGTGTCATCTTGCCGAGTGAAATATGGACCATTGTCGGCATTTTCGAATGAAGTTGCACCCTCATTCTGCTTTCTTCTTGTGCGATTTAGCATGGAATACTCGGCTACCGTATCGCGGAAAAGGTTGACCAGGAGCCTGGTGGAAGTACCAGGACACTGAACCATTACCCCGGGAGCTCCAAGGCACGATGTCCACAAACGTGTTAAAATAGCACTAGTTCCTCCCGGGGTGAAGACTTTCTTTCTTAAACTTCATATTGAAACATTGCCAGTGAAGGTGTTCCTAAAAAGAAGGGGCACGAATGTATATTAGACTGTAAACTGCACGTTCTGCAAAGAACTGGAAAGTATCGAACACGTCCTTCTGGACTTCTGAGAGGCATTACTTTAATGGGACGTGCTTCAGCGTACCATCAAGAAAGACTCCATCTGGAATCTGGTACTTGGCAACTGACGGCGAACCGGTGATGTACCACATAATTATGCTCATAGAACTCCATAGTAAATGTAGCATTGCAATGACGGTACGGCATGCAGGAGTAAATGCTCGTGCAATCAAGGAATATTTTATTAAAAGCATCAAGGGTTTGCGAGAATGCTACAAGAAGATCAGCAACGAGGCCGTAGTGACTGCCAATTCTTGGCGACCTCCTCTGCACCCCCACCCCTTTCCTGTTTTTAGCTATCAGCCAAGAGACTGGCCGGTTGTTTCTTTAAATGTCATGGTAGTTGATCGAGTATACCACGTATTTTTTTGTCACGTGGTCGCAGTTCTTTGTATTCACTTTTACGGTCTGGCGATAAAGAAAAAAATTGCACCATCTTCCCAAGGGGAACCATGGGGTGATGCGGAGCATCGTGTTGGTTCCGAGGAAAGAGTCAGTTGCGTGCTGACGTCGAGAGATGGCGCCACCGACTGCCCTAGCGTTACCCCCTACGCTAGCCATCGTCGCGGCTCGCGGCAGAGAAACTTGGAACGCCTCGCCGTTTATTTTTTTTTCACACTTGAAGGAGAGGAGACTAGAGGAGGAGGGTTGCGCGTGCGCGCGCGGTGTGAGCATAATCGAACGCACACACAGTGCACGCAGCTGGTAGAGAGAGAGGAGCGGAGAGAGTAACGCGCAGCTGTTGGAGAGAGGGAAGGAGGAGAGTTGCGCGTGCGTAGTGTGGGTGCGGACTACGACGCCGCGGGACATAGACCCGAGCAAGAGATGCTCCGCATCTAAAAGTGATGTAGTGTGCGTTCGTGCCGGTGTTTGGATGTTCTCTGTATGTGATCACTGTGTATGATCTGTTCTGCTGATGTTAGCAAACGCGTTGCAATGTGATATTTGTGTGCGCCATGACGAAGATGCCAGAGCGAAATAGCTGGCAAACGAACAAAATATTTTTGTTGTCTTTAAATTGGGCGGTAGCTAGCGCCACCTAGTTTACCTAAGTACAATAGGTGACCGGCGTTTGGCAGCAGCCGCAAAGCACTCTGGGTATTATTCACTTCCGGTTCGTAGCTAGCAGCCGACACAGCCCCATGACGGCTATGGAAGCGTGTGCGGGTGTTGAAACCCGATCAATCCGGGCCACCTTCCTCTGCTGCTGGGTGACTTACGCACTTCTGAACGTCTCAAGTTAGTTCTACGGATATGTTAAGTAGTAATCGGTACGCAGAAACATCGAGAAAGGCCACGAAAGCGCAGAGCCAGTGCGGCCGGCGGCAAGCTGCACTCGCACCGCGTTTTCCGGATTTTCACATGAAAACTCAGGTTAGATGTTTCGTTTTTCTTTTGAGCCAGCGTTTTTCATTTGGGTTCTGTTTATTTTTGATGGTTACGTTAGATCACATCACCGACTGAAATAGGCGCGAATGTAAGCCGTGGGACGCGGCCAGCTGAAATGCCCGATCGGAAGATTGGCGTACTTTTCTCATTTTGTTAGAACACCTGAGACTGGGTAAGAAAATCTTGAAGCAACCAAAAGTTAAAGACAGGGAAAGAAGTCGGTCAGACGGCCATTCAAACTTAGCCAATATGTTTTCTCGCGCGATCGAAACGCCACTTCCGTACAAAAGTTAGTTTCGACGACATCTGACTACGTGACAATCCTTGCTTTTTAACACTCACGCGTTTTTGGTACTTCAACTAAGTTGTCCCCCGTGAACTACCATAACGCCCCCCCCCCCCCTTCCCGCACGTTTTTTTTTTAATGATGTCGAGTAAGAAAGCATGCATAAACGAGCTCCGATTTTGATATGAGCTACGCAGGGTCGTACTACCGCTTTATTATCAGTCAATATGAAGGTGCTGCCCATTTGCTTTTGTTTCTTTATATTACAGCAAGCTGACCTGTCCTTTTGTTTATTTATATTATAGCAAGCCACCCATTCATGCCGCTTCGCGGGACCTGTCTGCGGCGGCTCATTACAGAAAAAGTTAATCCGAGCTGTCGATGTAACGATTAAACGGCCTGGCGATGGCACTGTATGTCGACGAAACGTCGTGTCATGAACTGATTACCTGCGATATCGCATCCCGCGTTCTCGCGGATGCCTTGTACGACAAGCTGCTCACCCCTTCGCGGATTATTCAAGACCTTTTTGGTGGGTGCCAAAAGACTGTTAGAGATCGTTATTTTTCGCGGCCCCTACCTGAAGAAAGAGATAACAGTTGTACTGGCCTGTAACAATATTGGCCGCGCATAAACGGTCACTGACGTTTGTCTGTCACAGGTTACCTCGCTCCATCACTCGCTTCACAGCGACGGCCCATTGTTGATTCCATGCTTTGTTTCACGGGAACTGGAACATCTTATGCCCTCTATGGCTTGCGTTAGAACAACGTACCGCGGAGCTGTAAACCATTTACACCGCGAATACAGCACGGCTACCACGCCTAGAAGGGCTCTCGATGCAGCTGGACGAACCACGACCGGCACCGGACGAACCGGAAGCGTGAAGTCACGTGGTGCCTCGCTTCGGATGACGAAACTTCCGGCTCAAACGCCGGTCACCTATTAGTTTGTTTGAGCTTGTCATCTGGCGACGAACGACTTAACCATGTTCACATTAACCGATATTTTGTGGTTAAAGCGGGACCACTTAAGTAGGTGGTAGGCAGGTTGACAGCTCTGTTGAGTAGAGGCTTTGAGTATCGCGATGGTTTACCACTTTTTTGTGATGTGGTGTGCTGACAAAGGAATCGTGACTCGAGGAATAGCAAAGGTGAGACGTGAAGTGCGCGAAGTGGGCGGGTTGGACTCCGTATGACATGGAAGTGTGGTCAACTTTAAGACTGCGTATCTGAGTTTCGAAACGTAAATTTCCCCACCGGCACGTGAAGCCAGATTCGGGAATAAATACGGTTAATGAAACACTCGTGTTACGTTTTTATTTACTGCTCATCGTGCATTGAAACCAGCAACCTTGTTTGAACGGGTACGAAGCGACTGACCGCATTTCTAGCCAGTGTTGCTAAGGAGGCCTGGGGGTCACCAGAGGTGGAGGTATTTTCCTGCCCGAAAACTATGATAACTCCTCTCCGTTCAATCGCAGCAGCGTTCCGCGTAAAAACCGACAATATGTGTCGCCTCCTGGCGTCCGTATTGAGCCTTAAACTGAGCTCGATCCACTGATCCCAATGCAGCCGCAGTGCAAGGCAACTTTGCTACCCCATTTGTAGGGACGAACGTTGCTCCGTTTACATAGGGGACAAAAGCGTTCCTCCATTTATGGAGGAATATATAGACCCTTTTTCTAAGTGCGATTACCACGCTGCCAGGCCCCGTGCTCACGGCCCGGCTTCCATGAAATATTTTAATATTATTGCGTGAGCATATATTTTTTGTCATTTGCTGGCGGTCGCACTCCATCGTAACAATACAAATATTTTGTAGGAACGTGAAAACAAGTAATAAAGACCTCATAGTTTTTAGAGAAAAACTGCAATGTTTATAAAATATGCGAAGAAAAGATATTTAATTACAATTATATCCTAAAATATAGCTTCACAACTCGCTCCAATTGTGCGTTCCTAAAATAAACTATAGTCGATGAGAGTATAAGAAACATAGAGGTGGTTTGCTCTTTATGTTTATACAGCCTTGATGGGGAGATGCGCCTCAACGGGTAATCGGTCTCTTAGCTGTAGATGAGACTTTAGCCAGTGCAGTACAACCGCTAACCTGGGGTATTTAATGTGCATCACGCAGTAGCGATCACACGAACGCGTGCCGGTACGAAACTCATCCAGATCGAAACGGGCGGGGGCGGTGGGGAATCGAACCAGGAGGTTCCCAGCGCAAGCTTTCGCTCCACGCTCCGAGCTGAGACGGGTTAGCCCACTCGGCCACTTCCTCCCCAACACAGAGTGGGACTTATTATCTCCATGAGAATAAGTCCCACTCTCATTGGTTCTTTTTAAGTTCTTATCGTCTAATGCTGCAATCTCATTGGCTAAGAGCGATAATGTGATGCTTGGCACTTGCCCCATTATTTAATTTGTGAGTATTGTAGTTGACTGGCCCACTTTTGGGTAAAAAAACAATTGTGTTTCGCTTATGTTGCAATTTTAAGGTTGGGGAGCAACCAGTTCTGTGGTACGTGTAAATATCTTTGTTAGGAGGCTCTTTGTTATTGTTGATTTCAGTGGAAATGTAAGTGCCATCTGCGCAAGCAATTGTTAGTCGTTTTTAGGTAGCTGTGTAAGTAATTTGTGTGCGAAGGAATAAAAAGAAACGAAAGTGCGCTAAAAGGGATTCTTGCTGCATTCGAATTTATAATTTGTGCTGTATAGATTGACAATCTGTCTAGTTGGAACATTACCTTTATTTATATATTAACCCAGATAAATGAAACTTACGCCAAAATAATACAAGCAACAGCTAAACTAGAAAAAAAAAGAAAGCTTAGAGATACATTTACTTTTAACGAACATATGAAGTTATGCCGAGGCGAGACAAACACACTATTGTCATCAAACCTACACAAATACTCCCACAATAGGACACGAATGCGAAAGATTTAATCGCACCGGCCAAACTTCCGGTGGATTACCAAACTTGAATTTATGTCTTTCCAATTACCTTAAAAGAGCAATCTGTAACGTGGAGTGTATTTCCGGCGAGAGAACCCCGAAAAGCGACGAAAAGTCATTTAAATAGCAAATGCTACACTGCGTAGCAATACAAAGTAATCTATATTTTTGTTGTTGTTTACTGCTTCGTTTGAGAAAATATGGTGTGAAGAAATGGAAATTGGTTTGCGAGTGACTTTTCACTATTCTACGGAGAGTGTTTCTGTCCAACTGCAGACAAAAGCGGAACGTTAAACACTTGCAGACCCGTTTTGGTCTCTGCTAAAATTATTGTTAGTTGAATAAGGTATAGTATCGTGGCGTGGCCACGTTGACAGATCGGGTGACCGCCTTACTTTACCCGCAAAAATGAGCAGGACGTAGGCTTGCGAAATTTAGCGGCCGTTTTCGTGGCGAGTTTTGTGCCGGTATTTTATGTCGGCCTTTTTGCTATAGACCTTTCCAATTATCATCTTCTGGGCGCTGCTGTCTTTGCCTACTAGGATGTGGAAGGGAACCCGTCCTGAGCGTGGGCAGTAGCCCTCTTCCCACAAAACATGAGGCGTCGCGCTTGCGTCCACAGCCTAGAGACCTGACATTTTTTTCATAGAGTTATTACAATAAACGCTAGAGGCTCAGCTGGCGCTAGTGTCTACCGGACTTCCGGTTGCAGATCCAAGCAGACAGCCACTAGTCTGCTTCTCCAGCTCTTCCTGTGTATTCCAATGGGAAAACGTACGGGATATTTTCTCTTCTCTTGCGTATAATAGAAATCAGCGTAGTTTCCTGACTCGTAACGGGTACTATGTGAGCTTTATTCACATTATAATACTGTAATTTATTTAGTTAATGGTTCATTTGTTATTACTGAGCTATGTTTAAGTTAGCAAACATTGAGGCCCAAGTCTATGTTGTACAGCATGATATGTCAATACAGCTATATCATTTCAAGCAAAACGGACAATCAAAAAGTGTGTAGGGTTTATTCATGCTGTTATAGCATTCAGATGACGGAAACAAAACTAAAAGTGACTGTGGCCAGATCAATAGAGACCCAAACTGGAAATACGAAGGAACGTTGAACAAATATATTCTTCAACATTTTGTTACGATCGCCAGTGCTTTGCCTCTCACACGGATCGAAAACTCGTTGCTATCGATTATCTGGGGAACTCGAAGAGAAGATTGGAAATTGTAACTTGTATTATAAATTCATCCAAATAATCGAAACATCAACATCAGGCGATGTTTGTTTTATATTACGCGTAAAGGTGTTTATCGTTATAATTTTTTTTCAGTTTTAATATTTGATTGATTTGTTAATTTATTTATGAATTCGCAGAAACGGTACTCAGTCTTATACCTAGAGTCACCGTGAAGTGCTCTAATAATCTTTTCTTTGTGACTTGCAGATGAGGTCAACCCTAAAAGAAACCGTCTACATACGAATCACCCGCGTGTAGCGTTGTCGAGGTCGGATAGAGATTTATTTTCAGTGGCTGGCGACGACGAAATGTACTACGTGAAGCTGTTCAGACAAATAAAGGCTCACAGCTCCATTAAGTGGCGCCCAGAATTCGACTTCAGTCAAACTTGCCGGGGGTCGCTTCTCTTGGCCCAACCATTCTACCTGGCACTATTTACGGAAAACAAACTATCTAACTTTACTTGATGGATCTGTAACTTATCTTGTATCCTGAGCACGTCGCTAACAATGTTCCGCATGATGAATATCTTATTACTTTAAGTCAACCTCCGTAAAGAGCAATAATTACACTTAGTCCATACTCCTATAAGACTTTTAATATCAAGTATACTTAATATACTTTTAATGTTTTTTTTTGCGTTTTAGTGGTGCGATTTGCCCTTTGGCTGGCAGCCTAGCTGGCAATTAAGGTTTGCGTAATAAAAGTATATGATGAATATAGGAATCGTAAACTAAAATGTACCTTGCGAAGGGCTTAACTACAGTAAAAAGTTTACGTACTTTGAGCGTTATACCTCTTACCGAAGGCAGCATTGTGAAATTCTGTCAATAAGTGCGTATTCGGCCATAAGAGTAATATGAAAATATTTCTCGAGTACGTGCTTTTCAAAAGATGAAAGGCCGGGACGATATCACTTGTTTTATAAGATTCGCTGAGCAAATATTGGGGACTTTCGTAGTCTGCAGAGTTCAGACAAAATTGATGTCCGCGAAAATTAAGCAGTACACAAAAACTCGAGAGCAATTTTTTTGTTCTGATTCAAAACATTGTTTGTTAGGGTTCCGGCCTTCTTTCTCACTATTTATGAATGCATTATACTTCGCTATCACCTTAAGTCCAGACGCAGCCGAAGCTACGAGCTGATGGCACCAGTCAGACAGGGTTAAATGCTCAACATCATGGTGCTTGTCATGTTTCTGAACGTGTTCTATCGTCGCTCATCCAATCATAAAAAGAAAAGGCCCGGTGATCTGCGCTTTTGACGCTTCTTGATTGATCCCATTAGCTTATTGGCTGCGTCTGAACTTAAGCTGAAATCAAGTATAGTATATCTGTTTTATTTTTCTAATGACTGGTGCCCGCGGGTACGACTCGAAAGCATTGATGATCCCCTGCCCGCACCAGTTCAGGGTTCCGCCGCAGAATGACGAATGTGGCCACACGCGTCACGAGGTCGGCAATCTAGGCTCGAAAGCACTTAGCAGGTGTCACGTGTGGTTCAGTAACTCTGCACGATTGATTTGTCTCCTATCGTGAGCGTGCGACACCTGAAGGAGGCGCGCCGCTCCGCCTCGGCAAAGAGAGCCTAGATTGAAGAGAGGGTCAATCTGAAAACATGGGGAGCGTTCGCAATTTGATGGCGGACGCCTCCGGCGGGCCTTCGTCGACAGTGCGGATGGGCTGCGTTGTCGCGTGGCGAGGAGGAGAGCAGGCGAAGAGGCGGAGACGTTAGCAGACTATCGACGCTTACCTTCTCGCAGGTCATATTTGCAAATGAGAATCCACGTGACCCAATGGCGCAGCTGGGCACTCTGTGTAATGCAAGCTCTCTACCGTGGTAGCACACTGGCAGCGCCTCAAAACGACCGCGTCCTCGTCAAACTATGGTACTCCGCTGAGAGCTCGTCTTCGAGCATGGTGTGTTGTAGCGTCCTATATGCTGCCCATATGTCAAAAGTGGCCTCGAAGTGGCGACAAATGACGTCGTAGAAGCCGTAGTGTCATGCCGTTGCATGTCGCGGTCCTGGTGGTTGGTCGTAGAAATGCTAATGAGAAGGCTGCGAGTAGCACGACCGAACGCGAGTGTCGCTGTTGTCGCGGCGTCTCAACTTCTGGCTGACAAAGCTTCTGTGGTCTGCCTCACTGGAGAGCGACCTGCAGCAGAACACGCGCCTGCCACATGCACTACAGCTGTTGGGACGCCGCCAGGATCGCGACCGGCGAAAGCATGACACTTGTATGACGTCATCAGGCCGAAATCGAGGGACCACTTATTTGGACGCGGTAAACACAGCAGTCGGGGACGCGTTCAAGGTGCCATAGTTAAACCACGTAGTGAAGCTCCGCTCGCTCCTACCTCTTCCAGTTCGACCGCAGCGCCTTCACCGCGTCTGCACATTCTCGTGGTCGAGTTTCTACTGGGTGTATCAAGGAGCGGCAAGGCTCTTTAAATCGACCGCAAAATTCAGTTTCTTAACCTATCGCGCCACGACTTTGTGCAGCGTTGCCCACAGATGGTGCTTTTTTTTTGTAAAATTTGCAAAGCGCGAACTTACCTGAAGAAAAAGTAAAGAAAGAAAAAGGCTTAGCTCCTATGGAAATGCGGCGAAGCCAAAGGTCTTCAAACAATACGGCGCCGTTTCGCACGGGAGACAAGAGATGGCGCAAGCGGTCGCGACTCCAACTGCGCCAACGAACGAGCATACGGCGCCGAAAGCCGGCGTCTTTAGCAGACAATCTTTTCAACTAAAAGCGGAGCGCGTTCCGCAGGTGGCGACAGTCGCAGAAACATAAACAGGCGCGGTAACAAGGAACTGCAAAGCAGACGACATCGGTACCCCGAAAAAAACAGTCAAAATATCCCAACAAACCATTTTTCTAATCGATTATGTGTCCATTCAATATGTTTTATCAGTAAGGATGATAAAATAATGCATTGGCAACTGATATCAGAAAAGCTCGCGCCGCTTTTGAGTCGAAAAGATTCGTCTGCTAAAGACGTCGGCTTTCGGCGCCGTATGCTCGTTCGTTGGCGCAGTTGGCGTCGCGACCGCTTGCGCCATCTCTTGTCTCCCGTGCGAAACGGCGCCGTATTGTTTGAAGACCTTTGGCTTCGCCTACATTTCCATAGGAGCTAAGCCTTTTTCTTTCTTCACTTTTTCCTCAGGTAAGTTCACTCTTTGCAAATTTTACAAAAAAAATGCACCATCTGTGGGCAACGCTGCACAAAGTCGTAGCGCGATAGGTTAAGAAACCGAATTTTGCGGTCGATTTAAAGAGCCTGGCCACACCTTGATACACAAAGTAGATCTCGCTCCCGAATAAAGATATGGTACCGTGACATTCGAAAAACTACAAGCGACCAGCTTTTCTCTGTGTGTGTTTTCACGTCATTGAACCCGCGAGAGTTGCTCGGAGCCCGAATTCAATCGTGATCCCGCTGTTTTGAGCGGCAACAACGATAGTACACCACCATGGTTTTTTTTTTATTATTTCTTTTTTCGTTTATCTGCGTTTAACTATTTACCTACGAAGAAGCGTTTGTGTGATCGGGAAATCGGGACGGCATTCACCACTGCCAGTCATCGGTCAAATTTACACGAAACGTCTAGTTCGCTCCTCTTATTATCATTTTGCTCTTCCCTCGCTTTCGCATCAAATAGACCTACTGAGAAGATTGAAATGATAGGCGCAGTTTTCGCCTCGCGCCTTCCTCTTGCGCAAAAAAAAAAAAAAAAGAGTTAGCCTCGATTGTGGCTTAGAATGTCGTGTACAGCGCTGCGTCCAGGCAAGCCGACATATATTGAAAACTAGGGTTGTCTGCACATGAATACCTATGGTAGTTCGGCCGTGGTCTATACGAAATGCCTGTTATAGGAGCCGCACCGTGGCGCCTCTGTCCTGTCGCACGCTTCGAACAGGCACTGACTGCTTGAGACACGCAGGGAGTGCCCAGTTCCAAGCACCTTACTCCGCAGTCAATAGGTCCGCGCTAGTAGCGCATAAGAAAGTGCAAGAACGCATTACGGACCAAGGTCAAAGCAAAAACAACATAGACACCAACAAAGCCACGAGTCCGCTGAAACCAAACCCTACCAAAGTGAAGCCACGTAATGATGGCAAGTGCGTCAGCGCCTTGCATGCGCAAATCAGGTTAAAGAGAAATTAAGAATGACGTCCCTGTTTATAACGTAAGGAGAGCCCGCCGTTGAGATGCTGCGATGCTGGTTTACGCTGTGGATGAGAAGTTTAGCTAGTGCAGTACGACTGCTAGCCTGGAGTCATTTATCTTGCATCTCGCGGTAGTATACAGACCGCACGCCAGTGCAATCCTCATCCAGATCGAAACGGGCAGCGGTGGAGATTGAACCCAGGATCACTGAGTCTGCAGAGCGAGCTTTCGCTCCAGGTGCTCCGAGCGGCGGTGCGCTAACACACTCGGATGAAAATGTCTCTATAACGCACCCTACGTTACCGCCTTAGAGACAACGGTCGACGCTCACAGACGCTCCCGCGCAGGGACGAGCCACGACCCCAACTCCACCGAGGGTCCGCGCGTGCCACGTGCTCCACGCGCCATTTGCTCACGGGCCTCCGATTGGCCAGCCTGGGACCTCACCGCGACCAATGGTAGCTGCGAGCGAGCCAAAGAGCGGGAGGAGAAACGCGGGAAGTGAGGGCGGGGCTATCGGGACGTCAGCGCGCTTTCCCTATTTCCCTCTGTACCTCTCCTCTTCCCTCCTTTCCCTCCGCTTCGTCCCTCCCCAGCGAGGGACGGGAAATCGCTCCCTGGTCGAGCTGTGCGGCCTTCCCCTATCGGTGTCGGGAATCGCGACCGAGACGGACTGTCGTGGCATGGGCACTGAGCCGTGGCCGAGGTGACCGCTGTTCGCGTACCATTTTTTGTTTGTTTTATGTCCGCGACCAACACAGCACCAACAACTGGATCCGCGCGAAAAACGACCGGTTTGTAGCGCAACTCTGCCGCAACGACTTTCATCTGACCCAAGGTAGATCATCGGAGAAGCGCGGATTATCAGCTGCCTACAAGACACATTAGCGCCGAATTAAGGTGAGTCTTGTTGCCTTCTTGGAGATAGCGCTACGGGCTAGGAGAGAGTGAACGTGAAGGACAGTTCTGTTAGATAACACCGGACTAATGTCTCACTGAAAAGCGCCGTCAGAGCCCGCCAGCAGGCGATACTTCACTACACTGTGCTCAAAGACACAAGCAAAGCCTCTTTGTATGCGACCTTTATAATACTTTCCTGTCTTAACCCAATGACACGCAAACGTGTTGTCAATCAGCACGAGCGCTGGGGCGTCATCAAGTAGCCAACGTATTTTTCGTTTTAAGGCTTGTCAGCGAAGCTCGTATGATGTTGGTCTCCTCGATCTTAAATCCACAAATTCGGGGCCCACCATTGGACGTCATCAAGATTGTCTCTCACCGTTAAATGTGGCCTCTACTGACTGGCTCAAAGTGGTGAATTAATTAACTGAGAGAGCGCCTGCACCATCCTTCACAGTTGCTTCACTGTGCTGGAGAGGTTGGCAGCGTATGGCTTTCACCTTATGACCTTCAGAGTGGCGATGGCCATTTTCAGTTGGAAATAGTCGATGCAATGAGACCAGGTGTAGAGATAGACTCTGCTCCGTACCGATAAACGACAAGGCTGATAAAGGTATCGCATCAAAACGGAGCTCTTGGAGTTATCTGTCCCGGGAATGTGTATCCCGCAGTTATCGGCTCCTGCGTAATCCGAACGAGGAACTATGTGGAGCCGAGAGCTCCGTTGTGAGTGCGTTGTTTATCTGGCTTATAGGGGAGTGACATGTATTACTTGAACTGACCTGACGACAGGGAAACTATTCTGCACAATGCCGTCATAGTTTAACCGAGTAAATGTTGGCGTGGGTGGTATCTATGTTACTTTTTTCATAAAAAGCAGCTAAATATGCCCTTGTCAAACTGTTTTATCAAATCTTACAATGCAGAAAAACTGAGAATGAGTGCATGCTTATTCGGGTAGCCTTTAATAGTGGGTTCACATTTGCAAAATTGTACCCTTTATTATAGAACCTACGACTGTACCTAGGTGGTTAAATGGATACACTCTCTATCGGGTAACCTTTAGTAATGGGTAAAATTTTGCAAATTCGTACCTTTTATTATAGAAGTTGCAATGTACCCCCGACTGTACGCTTTACTTTGCGATTACATGAACGCCTTGACGTAATCGTTACTTTAGTACCTGCCATATAACCTATGAAAATATGACTGCCTTCAATGCGTGCTCATCGGTCTAGGCGAACATTACTTATGCAGATCCTTTCGCTAATTAATTCGAATCTGTTAATTCTTTCAATAACGTCTTTTTGGGTTATGTGACCTGTAGCTCAATTGTTTTTTTTTTTTAAGGAAATCATTACAATTAACTTATTCCTGCCATTTGTGAGAAAGCAACAGGCTTGGGGTTGCTTATCGACATTGCTTTGCGTTTTCATCCTCCGATTCCAAAACAAGGCACAAAACGATCGCCTCAAGTCCACAATTGTACGTGCAAGAGGGACGCGCTCCTGATATACACCTCGTCGTTACATCGGTATTGAGTAATATATGATGAAGGGTCAGGCTACACGCCGCCGATGGTAATGACGGTGGACTATTACGAATACGTCACTTCTGTGCGCATTATTGTAGGCAAAACTTCTAGCACTCATTTTGCGCCGTCTCATCGGGTGACGGAAGTAAAAAGTATGTGCTGTGAATATCTCAACATTTTTCACTTTTCGCAAATCCTCTAAGTTACATTAAAACTTGTGTTTGGGCTATAAAACTTGTGTTTGGGCTAGTTGGTCCATTACTGAATAAATGGTTAAAAGCGAGAACTTTTAAACGGGGACAATAAAGAAAGACGGACGACAGGACAGGCTCTTCTTGAAACTTGGGTTTGGGCTAGTTGGTCCATTACTGAATAAAGGCTAAAAAGCGCGAACTTTTAAACGGGGACAATATCCCTGCTTAAAAGTTCGCGCTTTTAACCTTTTATCCTATAAGTTAGTTTAGCGACTAATGGCTGCCTTCAAGACTACAATTGAAACATAGCTTAAAAGACGAATAAGTCTAAAGTCAATTAACACATTATATTTAATTAGTTATAAACTTCCTTGCAAGACAAGGCCATCTGCGGCCCTCCTAAAGTATACCATGTGAGTATCAAAATTCAACTTGAAGCACGTCTCTCTAGCCCTCCCCCAAATGCATTTTGGAAACTGGCTAAGTGCTCTTTCAAAGCATTGCCATTTTTCTCTTTATTTAATGAGACGCTGCAGAACAATTTTAACAGCCTGATTACAATTTGCATGTCTCAAGACGCATTTCCCTCAGAAAATAAAATGAATCACATCAATATGAACGGCAGGAGACTCTGAGTTTTCCTTAAAAACGACTCGGAATATGTCTAAGAGCCACCTAAGGGCCACTTTTGAGGAACACTCAAATGAGTCTCTGGCCATTAATATTGCTCTAATTATTTCTTTATTTTTTGGGGGTAATGCATTTTGTGACATGCGAAATGGATTGAGGCTGTTTTAGAAATTGTTCCTTTGCTGTGTCTCTTCACGAAACTCGTTGTGTTTGGGCAGCTTTTAGAAAGAAACACGTTTTCAAAATTACTTGCTTTATTGTCAAAACTTGCAAGTTTTTCCATTCGCTCAAAACATCGACGAGCCTTAAAAGTTTGTGCCGCCTCCACAAAATATGTATATTTTTACGAAAGTAAAACATATGTTATTACGCCACGCACAACGAACGTGGGTGTGCCGTACTTGGCTACTGGTATGACTGCTGGCAAACTAATGACGATTGCGCAAATTAGAAAAAATCCAAACGTTGGAAATGTTTACATAAAAAACGTGAAGTATATGACGATATTTGAATGCAAAAGTTTCTCTCAACACTGAAATAATCAAATTGGTCATTGAATATGACCGGCCAAAGGGAATTAACTGTTTCTAACAAGTTAATGGCTATCATACGACACCAACCTTCGTCAGAAGGATTTTCAATTTTTTCTTTTCTCAATCCTCTCGGGACGCTCTTTGTGGGCCGCACCATCTTTTGAAGGCTGAGCATGTTTGAGGAGGTAGTGGAAATTCTTGATGTAATGGGTCATAAGGCACATTACGAGGGCTCTCTCTAGTGTTCATGGATCACTCAGTAGCAAAAGTTCTCCCGGATTTCCACCTTAAATCACAATCTTTACAAATGAGGGACGGACAAGGAGAGTTTGTCCGGCACTTCTACCTGCAGTATAAACAACAAAGAACATTAATTCACCAAACATGCGGGACCTTTCAATTACGCGAGTATGGTTGACGCTTACAAATTTTGCCTCACACAGTTAGTAGTTGTTGGCTTCAAAATTACTACAAGGCAAGTCTGCCTACCTGCACATAATATAAATGTTAATCTTTTTTTTTCCGAACAAAATGCATGCTATACTTTTTTTCCAAATCGCCCAACATACATTCGCACACGTCATCTGCGTTATACAATCAATTCCCCTTATGGTAAAAGGCTGGGAAGCAGGAGCCTACACACGCGAAGAAATGCAGGGAACGCGACCTACCGCAAACAGGTTTGGTGTTAACTAGATTTTATTTCGAATCGAGCAGTCATCTGAAATCGTGACATATACGGTTGTTTTCGCAGTCTAGGATTCACGTCAGACACCGTTAAAATATAACTTTCTTCAATAACCCGTTAAAAGGATATCCAACAACAACTTACGCGGGATGCCCAGGTTACCATGTTCCGACAGTGCGTATGCTGGCAATATCCACACTTCAGTTGTGGGGTACTGGTACCGAGCAACGCAGCTTCCACGAAGTAGCCTAGGCGCTCACAGTCCTCTTGGCAGCGTCGCCTCACAATCCCAAACACGTCTCTGTTAGTCAGAGCCGACAGTGCGACCTAAATAAACAGAGATCACGAGGCCCTCATTCCCCGATAGTGCACCGAATATAATAAATTTTGTTCAAGTCAAGAGCCAAACCTACCTTATCAATCTTCTGGCAGTTTACCAAAACTGGCAGAAATCGATCACAAACAAAAAAAAAAAAGAAAACGTCCATATATGATAACAGTCGCCTGACCGCCACCGTACGCACCGCTACGACTTTTAACCCAACGAGGCATGCGCGCCGGCGATCAATGCGCCAAGAAGTCTGGTCACGTGGGATTACGTGTCTAAAGTTTCAGTATTAGTTGGACTAAAGAGCTGAACGGACTCACTCTCCCCTTTCTGATGCCTTTGTTCTTGGGCCTCTTTCTCTTTGTGTCTCTCCTCTCTCCTTCGCGGGTGTCGCTTTTTGTAAACAACCTCATAAAGGTTACGAGTTGCTCGTCACGGTTTCATATATTAAAGGTTACAATGTCCGAGCCACAAGGTAACTACTAGATTTAAGTGCAAACAACCAGATTGGTTGTTTTAAGCTGCGAAACAACGTTACAATAAAGAAACCTTTAAAAACAAAGCTTGTCACCCCAAAATTAGAGGATCCATATCCGTCTATAGGTAGCTATAGAGGTTTCACCGTTAAGATTCTAGACACGAGCAGTGGCGTCATAGAGAGGGGGGGGGGGGTCGTGGCGGATCACGAGAGCAGGGGGGGGGGGCGGGTGTCGCAACGGGCCAGGAAGACGGGGAGGGGGCGGGGGGGGGGGGTCGAGGCGGGCCACAGCCTCGAGTGCGCTGACCCTATAGTGACGCCACTGGACACGGGTACCGCAGCTGCATGGGTAGTATTTTATACAATATGCTATTCCAAATATCGTTGTGAAAACGAAAAGTGAAAATGACAGCAGAGCTTAAGAATGCGGTATTTTCACAAGCACTTGATCGCGCCAGTTAATTGAGCTTGTAACTTTCTGAAGAAATAATGAAAACTCTAGCGAGCCATTGCAAGTATGAGCACTAAGGGAACAAAGACTGCGACGCAAACAAAGAATAAAAAATAATAATAAACACATCACGCTTTTTTATGTACATTACACGTGTTGTGGTTGAAATATTTTATATGTTTGTACTTTTCGTGCCAGAGTCTTTGGATTATAATGTTTCTTGTTCTAGCGCCATTATGTCGTTTATATCTTGGACTAGTAATTCAACGCAAACATGAAGCCGCGCTTCTGGTTTCGAGACAAAGCGCGGGCTTACGAATTCCATGTTGACTGCATTAAATCCCGGTCGAGGATCCTACAATTTGAGAGAGGCTTATTGCGGAGAATTTGTCGCCTAATTGTGATTTCTGTAAGACACGCAGAAATATTCCCATATTGTTGAATTACTCCCCAAGTAAACGTAAATTTTCTTGTAGCTGTGGACGCCATCGTTTCATACATCCAGATAATCAATAATACCCTGCTCTTTCGCTTTAATACCGCCATGTAAATTTCTTTACACCAGTATTGTTATGTTATACTGTAAACGACTTATTTTTCGCTTGCTCAATATTTCGCGATTTAGGTCAAAGTTGAAGTTTTTAAATAATTCGCGGGTTCTAATTTTCGCGACGTGGTGGGATCTTAATATGGATTCCAATGTGTTTCTACTTTACCGGAATTGTTCGCGGGACCTACTTTCGCCAATTGTAGGCGCATCGCGAAATTCGCAAAAATTAGGTCCTCGCGAAAATTAAGTCGTTTACAGTATATATAATATTATATACCTAATTTTTACAGCTTTTTCTATCCCCACACGATAGACACTTTACGTCCGCTTTATAAACTCATGAAACATATCCTCGACCCTTTGAAGTGGATGTTCTTGTCACATAGAAACAGGGCACAAGGCAATTCTTAAATGCATGCTACGGAAAAAGTTTATTTATTTATTATTATGCATTTATTTTAAACTAGCAATGTACTGACGACCTCAACAAATATAACGCATTGATTGTGGTGACGATTTGGTTATTCTTATTATTTTTATTTTTATTGTCTCTATTCTCTGCGCGTGGATATAAATATTACCACCGCTAGACACACTGAAACCCTAAAATGAACAGCAAAATTAAAACAGCGGTACAATACGATTCGAAAAACTGAGTGAACCAAAAATTTTGTTCTCAAATAGCCCTTAGAATCCTTGGTGTACTAAGGTTCTAACGATTGAAAATATGGTATTGGCAACAAGATCTTTCGGTGGCGCCACATTGCGGGCGCTCTCGTGTAACTTAAGGAGTGTGATTCGAGCAGACGACGCGCTAAGGAACCGCAAAGAGTCGTTATGTTACTTTGGCATCTATGCCGAACGATAAGGATTAATTTATCAGAACAAATTTAATGACGTTTTATGAATTTCTACTGAATTACAGCGTGTCTCCAAGTCAGGTTTCGTATATGCTATCTATAAAATGCCTGAAAACAAGGCTGGTACGTGAGATGACAGATTGCGTAGCGTACGTCACGTCGTGTTTGATTCTTGTTCTTTGGGATCTTTCAAGGCTTCTGTAGAAAGCATTTGCTTTGCAGTCAGCAGATTCCGAGATGTGCTATCATCTTAGGTGTGCACGCACGCGCTCTTGTTTCGCTTGGCGCCGCACACTTGTTTTGGCTAACAGAGTTTGCCGCTACCAAAGCTTCCGTCCACCCTCCCACATCCAATGTGTATCAAAGAAGTTTGGCACATCGCCACTTCTGCTCCAAGGAAAATCGGGATTTCGAAGAACTTAATAAATTGCCAGGCTTTCCCGACAAATTAGGGCGATTGGTTAATTTGATTGGATTTTTCTAACTTTTGCTAAGGATTGCTTATAAATTTGAAAGCTCCCGCTGGCAGGTGCACCACAAATATTGCCCAATATGTTTAGTCCGCAGAAACAAACGTACGAAAACGATCGTAAATAATTACCGGTGTAAAGGTCATTCTTGGGAAGTGTCACTTTAGATCTCACAGGTCTCGATCGCAGAGCCTGGTTTCCCACGTTTTGCGTTGACCGGGCGTTCCCCGGCCACAGTGGTTTAAGAAAAAGATTTGTTTACTGGTTTCGAAAATGCAAATAGGAATCAACATGGAAGTAATAAGAGACCAGAGCTCACAGAACACAACGACACCAACGAAGTGGCTTTCATACAAGTGTTTGCTTTCCACGCGAGAGTTTCTTGAGTTTCGGTTGCCCATTTTCAACTTGATCAGCCATTCGTTCCGCAGTTTTATCTCGTTCAAATGCTAAGAATTACACTCGGTTTGCCGTGGTTTGTTTTGTATTGGGTAGAGCGGTGGATATTTTATTTTTATTATTCGACGATTTAATACTGAGGTAGCGATTACTTGACCACAATCTCGGCGCTGGAACACTGCAGCAAAGTAAGTGTTTGCATAGTACGACTGCGCGTCTTGAGGCTACGATAAATTCTTGCAGTACAAATATCACTCCACCAAATAAACACAAGGTGTGAAACAAGTTTTGCCGCAATGCCGAAACGTCGCACGAAGCGAGCCGAAAAGTGACGCGCCGAGGAATCTGCGCTATCCGCTTTGTCTCTCGCATTACGCCAAAAAAAATGATGATGATGATAACTAAAGAGAACCGCCCCCTGTAGTTTGCGCACGCCGCCATTAGCTGGTTGCACCTACTCGGCTCGTGGTAATACTGCGCGATTACGAGTGACAATTGAGTTCTCATTTCAAGTTAAACAAAGATTTTCAAGACACTCCGGTGCATACATATACGAGTATGTCAGCAAGAGTCGCGTCTATGACATAAGTGAAAATATTCATGTCCACCCGAATTCAGCATGGCAAGCACCTCATCGCATGTGGTTTCTTCTTTTTTTTTCTTGTGAGGTTATGTTTTAATGTGGCAATGTGCCAACTTGTCAAATTATATTTTTTTAATTGCTTGATTTGTTTGAGCAAATAGGGAAATGCCAATTTGGTTAGAACAACCAACTGCATATTAATGCAATTTCATCAAGGTTTACGTGTACAAATACAAGTGCAACGGGTCATACGATGTATCGCTTGGCTATTCAGCGCACGTTTAACCCTCAACCCTTAATCATTTTGCAAAGAATCTGCGCATATCGCACGTATTTTCGTGCATAGTATATTTCGAATCGTCTCTAACTTTTTTTTTTTAAATGTCAGCGCTCTGAATAAAAATTTAGTAATAGATATGCCTTGTCTTTTTGTGAACGATATGCGATCTATGCATCTGCGTATGCACGACCGACAGCATAATTATCGGACTAAAGGAGGGGGGGGGGAGGGGGGGGCGGACAAGTGATTATGCGCCGTTTAATCTCACAAAACGTGCACATAGATTTAATTTTTATTGATATATATGTTACCCCCAGCTAATATGATGGAGTGAATACGGCAAGGAAGTAGAGCAAACTCACTGTGCACGCGGTTATTTCAAGCTGCATTCAGGCTTTAGCCATTTTGATGACCAGCTCGACCGATCCCGACTCTGAGTATATCACTGAAAAGTTCCTCGACTCTTAAAAACGCGACAAAGGAATAATCCTGCTTCACACGCATTATAAATACTCATTGAATATCTCCATAAAAGCGGCGAGTCGGCTCACGATCCCGAATTGGCTTGTTTCCCTTGGCGTGTGCTGATCCCTGATTCTACATTAGCCTTCGATCTCAAGTTCTTTGAAATTCCCGTGACACAGGCGTGTTAATGGTGCCCATGTGTGCCTATAAAGCGGGTGTTTGCCTTTCCGATGATTAAAAGAAATTGCGTTATTACGTTCTTATTGTTTGTTCGTCCAGCTGGGGCGCGTAAATGAGAAATTTCTAGTATTATCTTCAAGAAAATTATCTACAAAAGCAATCTTGAAAGAACGTTTCATCGAGCAATATTTAAGTGGTGTAAACTTTCCGTCATGAAAATTCATCCTAAATTCATTTGTTTTTGCGAAAGGGTTTGGCACCGTAATGTTCTATGTGATAAAGAAAAAAAAACAGCACCGCACGTTTACCATTTAGTGCGCTTTGCTTGTTCTTCTCTTTATTCTCCACGTTTTGAAGTTTGATATTATCTTTGTATACATCACCGTGTTTTCCTCTTCTTGCTGGAAACTGCATGCCGTCGTAGTCTTTGAACCCGAAGCCATTTTCCCCTCGTGTAAGGAATATACATAATGGGAGAAACCTGTATCTCTCTCAGCGGGTGTAGGACGAAATGGTCCCGGACAAAATGGTCCCGGACAAAATGGTCCCGGACAAAATGGTCCCTGCAAATGAGTCCCGGACAAAATGGTCACGGTCAAAATAGTCTCGGGCAGAATGGTTCCAAGCGCAAGCCCGGACAGAATGGTCCCAGGCGATTTGTTGACACTTTTGGCGCTCTTTGAAGTTGTAGTGAACTGCTACAATGAAGTTTTATTCAACAGACGTGTAATATGTACTTTAATGTATCGACGATCTTTGCTATAAATTTGAGAAAATAACTAAAGAAATCCAAAAGTTAATTTAAGTTATATTATCGCTCACTTGGCACAATGGCTCCTTTTCGCATTAGTCAGAGCACTGTACAAAGCTGGAGCTTGGAAGTCACCACACAAATACATACGCGCACACTAAACGCGCAAAGTCGCTATGCGCTCTGCGATTCATTGGACTATCCGGTAATAACATGCACAAAAAAGTCGACAAACGCCATTGGTGCGTTTTGTTGTCAGCACTGCTTGATGGGTCCTATCAGCTCGTAGCGTCGGCTGCACTGCGACTTTAGTAAAACGCAGTATAGCCGCGGGAAGAAAATTTAGGAAAATCCGACAGTACTTGTTTTATGATTTCGAATTAACGCAATGGCTCTGCAAGAAAACGTATGCACATAATGAATCGGACATCATCATGCACATGTTACATACTTGTGTTGCGTGCATGCAGCCGTGTATCACCACTGCGTGATGCACGTTAAAGACCCGGGCTAGCAGGTGTACTGCACTGGCAAAGTTTTCTCGTCTACAGAGTAAACCAGTGTCGCCGCTCCTCAAAGGCAGATCGACCTAACACTTTATGAACACAAACCTCAAATATATTGTTTGCGGTGGCTTCTTATAGACAACGTCCTTCTTTTCGTTTTAATTATATCAAATATTATAGACACATTATTTGATGCATGTACTTCAATATTATTGCTATAGTGTACTTTTTTCTCCTTCTTGGTTCAACTACTGGCATGCATTGTGTTTTCAACTGAATACGTAAACTTTAAAATGGTTGGCTTTTCATAATTAAGTATTCAGCACAAAAAAAAAAAACTTCTGAATGTCCAATTTGCAGCAAGTGCAAAAAATCGACAAATTCCCGAAGAACAAGCAAACTATGTCACAAAATTTGCTTGGGACCATTTTTGTCCGGGACTACTTTGACCGGGGAACCATTTTGTCCGGGATCATTTTGTCCAAATCCCCCTCAACTGTTCAGAAAAAAAAAACGTTGTAGGAGTTTGGGCAGCGTTAACGCCTTGTACTTCAAACAAGGAAAACTGGCTGCGTATTACTGTAAGTTTGCGGGGGAGAATCTCTATGAATTTATTGAGACTCGGGGCCGTTTTTGTAACCAAATAGCTCCAACCCCCCCCTCCCCCCCCCCCCCCCCCAAAAAAAAAGACGTGCATTATTTAAATGAGAAACACAATAGAAAATAATTTTACAGAGTTGTGAAAACTTATTCACACCTCCGAAAGGCCATCATTACTTCGCTACCGTTCAGCAGAGGTAGCCGCAATAAAATAATTGCAATGTAATTACAGTATTTTAAATTATTTTGGCGTAATGTGTAATGCGATTAATTAAGTTTTTGTAGGTAATCTTGCAATACGATGAATTACTCTGGGTGGTAATATTAATTAAATTTATTAATTACTCTTTGCTTTAGATAGATTTTCTGCGCCTTTTTCGTTGTTTTATTTTTTCACAAATGTGACCGGCCAACTGGACGAGTGAGACCGACCGCAGTGGTGCAAGGCATCATTGATACGAAGATAGGTTGAAAAGTTCGCGGAAAGAATATGAGAGCAATAAATATGATTAAAAATATAATATACTTTTCCACGCATTTGGTACCACGTTTCTCCAGCCCCTAAATTCCCTCTCGGAAGTGACTTTTTTAGTGCACCCAAAATCCCCGATGACAGCTTCAATCACCTTTTCGTTCGACTGAAGCCTCTTTCCAGCCAGTAAAGTGTTCAAGTATGGGAACGGATGGGAGTCCAAGGCAGCCAAATTAGGTAAATATGGTTGATTCGGAAAGATTTTTAACTTCCATTTGGTCGAGGCTTGTTAAGTAAAAGCACTTGAATTCATTGTCGTGGTAAAACAACAGTTTTACTTGGCCAATTTTAGATGCTTTACCTGAATTGCCTCTTTCAGCTTGTCCAAAAGTGCTGTGTAGTATTGCTCAGTAACAATACATATCATGTATGATAATCAAGTCGCAAAATTGTTTTGGCATCCCAGTACACTGATGACATCACCTTCCCGCAGGCAGACCGATTGGTCTTAGCGTTATTTGAAGCCGATTCGCTTTGTCAATAACACTGTTGCGACTAAATTTTTTTTCTGACGTGTAGTGGTTAATCCAGGTTTCATCCATGGTCGCGCATGGTCTCTTTATCTTTATTAGACTCCACTTCAACACATTTAAACTATCTGCTGAGGTTCAAGCCGGAATGTGTTTTCGCTCTGGATTAAGAAAATGCGGAACCCACCTAGCAGAAAGATGTTATTTAAATTCCTTTATTATGCAGAATATTAACTACTCGTTCATAAAAAAATGCTCAGAGCTTCCTACACTTCAAACACTTCAATATATAGTGATCTGATAGATCTGTGTTGTGATTTGTTTTAAAACTTCCTGAAAGTGGAGCATTAATTATGTACGTGACGTGCGGCCCGGCTTAAATTTCGAAATCCAGAAAATCGCAGTGTAAAATTAAGCTGATGAATCTCTAGAACATCATCCATCCTGGTTTTGAGTTTTGTCGCAATTTTATTCTCGAGATAAAACAAAAACGACTACGCTTAAATTTCGTTATTATTCATACCCAGTCAATTTCGTGATTCGTTTAAATTGATCAATTATTTTCGATCTAGTTCTAATTCAGTTTCTCGGGTCTAATTAAGAAAACACATATTTGGTTTTGCATGTCTGTACTGCACCGGTCATTTGGATAAAATTAATTCATAAATAACCTTTAAATATTTCTGTGTTAGAAGGCACAATTGTGAGTTTCTAAAAAATGCGGCCTAGTGATGAGTTTCAAGTGCGAAAATATTCAAATTGTTGACTTAATCGAAACTTTATAACAAAATAATGTTTTACAATTAAGCATATTTTGCATCTAAGTGGATGAGGATGCAGCCAGCAACTGGAAATGAATCTTTAAAAAAGGCAGTTTAGAGCAAAGTGAGCATGCTTGTATTTTCTATTTACCTTTATTATTTCACCAAGAATAGTCGCGTTGTATTATTATAAAATATTACACTCCTGTCCGAAATTCTCAAAATTCGTTTAAACTGGTTTCACTAATTCAGCCTATAGCTTATTCAGGGAGTGATGTTTCACGTTTACAATTTCCGACTCAGTTGACTCTTCGACCACATACTTCACAAAAACATACTTTAAAATGAAATGTTTTGAGATAAGATAATGAAACTTTAATGTTTTAGAAAGCATCGTGGTTGTTCGCCAATGTCCAGTCCCAGCTTTCTCGTTTCTTCATAAACCTTCAAAGTAAAACAAAGAAGGAGCGGTATTAGAGAAGTTCATTCGTCCATTTGGGGCGATTTTCTTTGACTCCACACATAACGCTCTAAACCCAACCATTCATAATCACTGTGTTGATGTTGAAGTTTAGGTTGATGTTTACTGCGTGCACAAAGCACCATAAAGCTTTTGACGTTAATGCACAAAAAATTTACTTCGACAAAAAAAGAAGGTAACATGGAAAAACATGAAACAGATAGGTACCGCATCACAGAGCCTGTCATAATAAACTAGATTACAGACACCTTCCGGTAACTAAAGGTAAATAAGGCGTTACAAAAATCATGGTGAAGAAGGCTATTAAAAAAGAACAATATATGAATTTGATTCATTAGTCTCCCTTAATCAGCTTGTCAGGATAAAACGTGTTGCAATATCATGTGAATTCAGTTGGGACACGGAACTTCATACTGCTCCAAAAGATCGGGTACATCAAAATGACCTTGAATAAGATTTTGAAGGAATCCTACATCTCCACAATGTCCACGGTCACTTAAAGTGCTAAGGTTTAAAACCTTAACAAGAAACTTATTTTCAAAATTGTCTTCTCTGAAAAGGCATATCACAAACTATCGAATCAGTCGGCTTTTTGCCGCTCCAATATGTTTACTTTCGCTTTCCGATGAATGATTTCCAACGGCAGAAGCCAACTCAAGTCGCGGCCTAACCACAGTCAGAACAAACGTAACATAGCATAAGGTGCATGAAAGTGCCGAGTCACACGTGAGTTGGCAATCGACTTGCACACCAAGGTCTTCGATCACATCAGATTGAGTAATAGTACAGTTGTCCAAATTGTACTTAGCATGTGCGGGATATTTAGGCCTTAAAAGGCAGATAAATGCTTTTGCCGTTCGAAAGTCCAGCGGTTCACGAGCATCGTTTTGAAATACTCAAAACCGCAGCGCTTCAGTGTATTTCAGAACAAAGATGTTGAACAACTTTATGTCATCGGATTAATGAAACACCATATCAAACTTTGCTGAATTTGAAACATCACTATAAAATACCAGGAACAACAATGGGCACAATACTGACCACTGGTGAACTCCTGAATTTTGAAAAACTTAATTTATAAAACATTTTGGACCCGAACGTCAATATCTCTAGATGGCAATAACTAGAAACCTCTTCACAAAGTTTAGGGTCGATACCATATTCTTATAATTTTGGTACAAGCAAAGCAATAGGAACCTTTTCGAAAGCTTTTTCAAGATGGAAACAAATCAAGTCAATTTGACCTCGATTTAAAGCAACCGGGGCTCTGTAGTATCTTAACGTACCAAGGTTAATTTCTAGTGAATGTACTTTAATAAAACCATGTTGCTGCGTCATGTACTATGAGAAATTAAAAAAATACGCTCTTGCAGAAAGGTTTTGAATATTTTAGCAAAATCGCATAATAGTGATACAAGACGGTAATTCGATACAACACAGGCTTCATCATCATTATGAATGGGCACGACTATAGCTTCCTTCCAGATCGTGGGTAATAGACTGGTTCGCACGAAGAGACTACGAATATTAACTAATGCGTGGGCCAGCAAACCACAACAGCCTTTAAAAGTAAAAAGGGGAAATTTCATCTGCCCCGACAGACAATTTCGGCTTTAGCTTATTAATCGCCGCGGCGACGTCGCAAGGAGCAACACTGGACAGAGAGAGCACATTACTATCACTGGTTGCGTTCACTCGGTCCGATCTCATCGGGTGAATGTTGAACGGTAAACTGCTGCTGCGAAAAAAATAAGGCCAATTCCTCGGCAATGTATTTAGGCGCTAAAACATAATAAATCTCACAGTTACAAGAACGGAAAGATTAAAGCTGTGAAGACGAACGCGTCCCGATATTTAGGAATTCCCAAAAAGATTTGGGATCAGAATATAAACTATTTTGCACGCGTCTTTCGTGGGCGTATTTGTCACGAGCAAGCGATATTTTAGCCAAGGAGCCGAAGTTGCAGAATGTATGGAACCGCTCTTGCTGAGACGTTCTCTTAAAAAAGCCATAAAAAGAACCCTTTCTTTTCTTTTCTTTTTGTTTTTCAAAGTTATTTGGAATTTGTCACGGGCTTAAGCTGAGCTAGTAGGCTCGTTGCTCTCGATGGTCCAGCTGAACAAAAATTACACAACACACAAAAAAACACCATTCACACTGCTTTTTAATTATCTTTAATTATTTCGAAAACCATCTCGGAACCGCACTAGGTTCAACAAGTTCTTCGGCACGTATTTGTCCATAGTTTCTTTGGTTACCGACGTCTATTTTCGGGCTGCAGAATCTGCGTCGTTTGAAATATATAGCTCAGACCACACATACGATCCAAAAAACTTAGACAGACTAAAGTAATCTCTCTTTTTATGGCAATAAATGAATATTGTAAGTTTTTGCGATGAACACGGCTAGCGAAATTCGGCTTCGAGAGACGGTCAAGCGCCAAAAGAGTAGCTTGAAAAGAGCTCGTCAGGTGTATTGCCTGAAGCACTCGAAAGATAATTATGTTGCGAAAGCCCATAAAAGTCGATAAGTGGCGAAAACCAAGAAGCCTTGATTTCTATGAGATAATCACAACGATCAAGTCTCGCAAGAGCCCAGTGTTCGGGCCCGGAAGAGTGAATTCGCCATATACGAGGTAAGAACAGAACGTTCCGACACTGATTTTGTAGCAAAAAAGAAAAAGGCAGCACAGTGATGCGTGCGCAGCAGCCGAAGGAAGGGACTTTCGCGTCTTGGTATGCCAAATAACATCGCTCTGTGAACATTTAAAGCTGCACTACACGAGTTTTTGTGACCATGTTTACGGGCGCAATGGCGATTTCACCATAGACTGCAAACCAGTGCAGGAGCGAACATCAGTCCTGCGTCAAACTCGGAAAATATAAAACAGAGACCTTTGAAATGATTCAGCAGGCTTGTGTCGAAAAGCAGTGAATTTTGCGTCATGTGTTAAGTGGCACTCGCGCTTCAGGAACTGCAGAACATCGCTGGAAGACTATGACTGTGTATTCTTTGCCCAGTCAAAAACATCCGGGCTACTGGCGACCCCAGCGAACTATAGGGGGCGCACTGGTCAGGCAAAATGGTGGACGAAAGGAGATTGTTTTTATCGTTCAACGCGCATATCAAAGATTTCTTGCGCTGAATCGTAATATTGGTGTTACATATGAAAGAAAAGCGCTTTTTGGACGGTAAAAACCTTCTTCTAGTCCGTGTAGAGTGACACGGTGGAAACATAAAATAATTACTGGAAACGTTGTTTGTTTCTTCCATCAGCTCGGTTCGCGCATTCGGCCAATCTAGGCTTCTGGTTTATTCTTTGAGTATTAAGCTTCGCAAGGTGGAAGATATTGAAAATCCTCAAGTCCCTTGGAAGGGCTAAAAGCTATTGTAAAATAACAAAGTATCGTCCTCCGGAAGTTCATCAAAGTAAAGATAAGGGTTTCCGATGGCTTTGTCCGATGGGCTTCGAACGTCATCCTCGGGTTCATGTTTGAAGAAAACAAACCTTGATCGGTTGGTAAACGTTTGTAGCCAAGTACAAGTGACAAGTACAAGTGACTTTGTAGCCAAGTGCAAGTGAGAAACGCGTAAAGCTATGCTGCTTACGAGAACCAAGCAGCGATAGCAGATGACAGAGGCGAAACGACCATCTCTCAGAGCTTCTCAGGTTTCTGCTACGCGGCGTCGATTTCGTTGGAGTTGCCAATATCTAAAGGACCTATTGTAATAATTTTATACCACCTGTCATTACGCATGATCATATACCTTTTGCCATTGAGCAGCTTCCCCATAGCAGGTCCAGTGGACACGACGGCATCCCTTTTTTCATTGTAAAAGGCTGCGGCAGATATTTTCGCTCTATTACTCGCTTACATATTTAAAAGGGTCATGAAACGATATTGGGTTGGAATGTTCACGACATTGCACAGGCGTACTGGTCCTGTCCGGCCCAAGTACACTCGCACTGGCGGCCACTGATTCAGAAGCTTCTTTGTCGCGATCAAACTGCGAGCATAAAACGGGAACAATTTCCTTCAGTCTTGCCTTCGCAAAGATTGATGACGTAATTGTGCGATCGAAACAAACCGGCTGACGACAGTCGAACGCGGCTCATGGATTGGGCATGAGAACTGTGGAAATACTCGATTTTGGCTCGTAACAATCAATGCCTCGGCTCGGAGGACACTCGGGTAATGGCTCGTGTCCAATCAGTGCGGTGATGAGAATAGCCGAACTCTAACAATGCCTGGAGCTTACCACACGTTTTCTATTTTGCCAGCCAGCGCGTGGGCATGATTAACGTTGGCGGCATAAGATAGTCACCAGGCCACGTGGCCGCTTGTTCTGGCTCTGAGCAGAGGGGATCAACGATGCTCATATTTCTGAAACTTGTTTTGGAGTTTGCCATTGCCTAGAAAGAAATTCTAAGGCAAGTTTATTTAGTTATAAGAGTGGCTCTAAGCAGTATTTAGTGAAAGTACAAAAATCGTTTCATGCTCCTTTAAACTGTCACTTGAACGTGCTGCTTTTCCGACCGCTTGGAAAATGGGTGTTTTGATCCCGCTTTTGAAATCAGGAAGACCCACCTCTTTGGCCTATATCCTTACTACCCACTTCTTCCAAAGGTTTCGAAAAGCAATTTCATAAGAAAATTCCCAGAGTCCTTGGTGAGAATCAGCATGGCTTTCCAAGAGATAGTTCCCCTTACAGCTAAACTTGTGACCTTCTTAAGCGATGGGGTACGAAGTGTTAGTTGTTGCGAACAAACTGACACTGTCTATTTTGACTGTAGTAGAGTCTTCGATCGCGTCAGTCATGATATTTTCCTTCATTAATTAGATTTAAAAGTACTGATTATTGTTTGTAGCTCTCCAGCTACCTCCGGGAAATATTGAACGCTGTTTCCCATGAAGGAGCCAAGTCATATTTGTTTTTCGGTTCCGTCCGGAGAGCCACAGGGTTCAAACGTCGGTCCTCTGCTTTTTACATTTTTGTTACGATATTCAGGGCGTTATACAGCTCTCTACTTTGCCCCAGTTTCCTGATGACATATAAATAAATTCCGAAGTGAAAATATTTTATAAATGGGCCATCTAGCAATTCGACATAATTTGTTTATGTACATGGTGTGCGAATAATCAACTTGACCCAAACTTTCTGCAAAAAAAAATCATAAGGTTCACGCTCAAAACTCTACCTGGTATTTATTATTACTATCTCGATAAAACTCTTCTTAAACGTGTGTCGGTTGTGTACGCTCTTAGTGTTATACCGGACAATAAATTGAATATCAATAGTCCATCACGTCGCTACAATCGTGTTATCTTTCCTAAAAGTGTTGGGCGTTGTCACTCGCCGCCTGAGTTTTGTGTTTCAAGATCCGTTTTGTTTCTTTAGTCTTGTTTAAAATCTTTTCTGTTAAAATTAGATTTCACGTCAGTTGTCTGGAACGACCTCAATGTCACTGCTGCGGCAAACTTGGAGCGAGTGCAGAAAAGATTCTCAAGAATGTTCCACGTAAGACAACACTCTTCCCAGTGAACAAAGGTTAGGGCGCAAACGAACTGGTGGTGGTTAAACATTTCACCAAAAACCCCGATACTAAAACGAGAAAGACGGACAAACACTTTTTCGTCCCAGTCTCGGTGTTTTTAGTCAGATTTTTAACTTGTCCTGGTGTTACTCTGATCAGAATGTGTTCTCTTAATTGGGTTCGATCGATTTACCAACTAGACGATGTAAGATTGACCTCGTGTTTTTGTTTAAGGGCGCATTCACACAGAGGAAAGTCGCGCGTCGTGGGGTGACTTTTTTGCTTATTTTTGTATTGCAAATAGTCGCGCGCCGAGGAGGACGACGCAGGGAGACGACGCCGCGGAACCCAATTTTTCCCTCGACGCGCGCGCTTGCGCCAATCAGCGATCGTCCGGACGTGACGTGTCGCCCTTCTCCGGTTAGGACATGTTTTCGCTGTTTTTATTTTCGACACACAATGAAGGCGAAAGGCCAGAGGGTTCGAGGGAGACATGCCGTCGCCAAACGTGGATGGAAGCATTTCAGCCTGGAAAGAAGCAAGCCGATTGGAACATCTGACCGTGAGCAGTGTTCTATGTGCGTGTTCGACGCCGTGAAACTACCCTTCATCGTTCGCGCGAAAGCTGCCACCGAAGTTCGCGGTGTGTTCCGACCTCCGACTGTGCGGGAGCGATCACTCCCAATGTGTTGTGTAGTCTTTGTGTTCACCCACCACTACGGAATGCGAGAGTTCTCCATCGAAAACATTCTCGCACAAGCTGCGTGCAGTGTTAAAGGTACGGACGCGTAGACTCTGGGACGCGCCGGCGTAGCACCGTGCTTTGTTTGCACAAAAACGCGGCAAAAGAGCACCTTCAGAAGCTGCCCGTTCGAGTCCGTGTCTTTCGCCAATGCTGCATATAACCGGAGTGTTAACATATATGTAATCATCGCCGTTGTCCGTTCAGTGAAGACGGTTGTCTCCCACCGCATATGCAATCGCGAAGGGAAGGCAACAACAATCGTGCGAAGCAGACGAATAAAAAATTCCGTGTTCTGTCGACAAACGCGAGATTATCCGAGAAGACGCCGCCGTCGGGTGGCCCTGTGTGACTGCTTCCTATTTTACAACGCCGGCGTCGACCGCAACGCGCGTTTTTTGCTCAGTGTGAATGCGCCTTAAGTGTACTATGATATTGTAAGTATCGTATCTCACATTGATATAAAAGTTGCAGTTCGGCGTTTCCGCCGAAATCGCACATTCGCCATAAAATTTATACATTGTGTATCTCCGCTAGTTCTCACTCAACATTTTTTAATTACCTCAACGCATCTCCTGTCGACGTTTTTTAACGATAACCTGGTGTCTGTGTTTTGGCATTTGATTTGTCAACTAAGTTTGTGCACCACCGTTCTAGGCCTCTTGCTGCCGGTGGGCAATGTAAATAAATAAATATATATTATGGTTCCACAGTTCCGTAAGTTTCATAATATATGAATTTGTTCTTTCTTCCCGAATAAATTTTCTTCGGGAAATGAACGATACCTCAGCCCAAGATATTTCCTTCCTCTTCACATATTCCAGTTAGTTTCTGTCACCTATATCGAATATTTGTCGTGATTATATTTTATATGACCCTCTGCAAACGTGTGCCTTCTGTTGGAAAGCTGTGTATCCCTGCAAAATGGCGGATACAAGCACGAGCTCCTTGCGTTAGATTGCGACTCGATCGCATGAGCTCTCGTGCAGATGGAGCAAAAGTCTTAGGTACCCATTGGTGCCACTTACACGTTCCGCAATGTCGTTTGGCGAACGAAATATTATAAAATTGAATAACTACCCCTTCATAAGCCTCCCCTTTGGCGCACTCGATCGCCACACACAAATGTCAGCCCAAATGGCTAGGTTTGTGTAAAATGCGGCTCGAAGTGCGGGATTTTTAATATGCACTACAAAAGCCTTGCGCAACATTTTTAATTTGTATTGATGTGCATTTCTTGTTTGTTTTTGCAATACAAAAAAGTTCCCGTTAGCGCAGCGGCTGAGCGTCGGGGTCAGAATTTGTGGGTTCTGGGTTCGTCTCCCCTCTGGTAGCTCAGAGTTTTGTTCTGCGTTCACAATATATCGTCCTACCACTCATCGGCGCATGCGCATTCGTTTCGTGTTACAGAGCAAACCTTTTCTGGGGGTGACTGAAAAACAAATGTTAAAGACAATAGATAGCTCAGTTGGGAGTTATCGCTATGCTGCCGAGCAGTGCGGACGCTCGAAGGCTCGCACGAACGAGAGGTGATAACGGCCGCTGCCGGCCGTGGTGATAGTGATGGTTGAATCCCTGCCGACTGCCGAACAGTGTTGTCGACGCTGCCGGCCGAAGTCAAAGCGAAAGCAATGTTTACCTCGACTGCTACGTTAATGACAGGCCATTACGGATTGCATACTTTACGGGAGCACTTGGGCAAGAACAACTTACGCAAGGACGTGGCAGGGCTCGGCGTGTGTCAGATCAGTGACGTGTGGATCTTCCACCCAAAAACTGCTGTAGCGAAAGAACGACTCCTCAAATTAGACTGGCTCGCGGTGAAAGGAAAGCTGTACATTCCTGGTGAAACCCAACAGGCAAGAAATGCGTGTGAAGCTTCACATGATTTCCTTCGAAGTCCCCAATGACGCTCTCCGGAAAGCCATCGAAAGACGTCGAGTCAACTGCAAGGATTGCCAGACTAATTTTCAAGAAAGGGATGACGCCGGACTACTTGCCTTACCAGCTGAGGCTTCAAGGAGGCACGACCTTGGTTATCATGCCCGGGTGGTTTCCACTCTACCTGCGGTGACACAGGGCAGGACATACACGGCAAGACATGTCGTGTGCCTCGGTGCAGGTAGTGCCGAGGCTTTGGCCACGCGGATTAAGATTGCGTGCGCTCGTATGCTAGCGCCGTAGTCAGACGTGTCTGTGATGATAGCCACAGCCTCGTCAAAAGAAAACGAAACCGGAGGCTTCAATGCTGTCGGCGAAACTTTTGGAGACGACGGAGCAGGACAAAACCGCAGACGACGCAGTCCGTAGCGGGAGGAGGGAAGAGTGCGCCTAAGCTGCGCCGCCTACTGGTACGACTGTTGGAAGCAACCCAAACGTAACGCAGGTATCGGCATCGGGCACACCTACGCCGGAGGCAACAACAACAGGGACGGCGGGAGGCTCTGACGCCCCGGCAAAGGCAGACGCCAGTGAGTCAAGCATGTACCTAGGTCCAAGAATGTGAAGAGGTGGCTAGGCCTGGTGACCGGGGACAACGACGAACAAGAGCTGCACGATCCTGAGACGCCATGGCAAATGGCCGGACAAAATGGACGCTATAGAGGCAAGCTGCTGTCCTCGTCGCTGTCACGTGAGGAAGGACTTTATCAGTGAGCTTGTGCTTATTGATTGGTGTCGCGGAGTGACAGGTAGGTACCGAGAGGCTGGTTTGACAGCACTAAATTATCGTACAGCTTGCATTTGGTTTACGTATAGAAACTCTGAGCACCCAGGGCCTTGCGGCATGCCGCAGACAGTGTCAGCTTAGCCGCCTATTACGAAAAAAAGACCTGGATTTACTAGGAGTACAGGAAACAAAAATTTAAAGGGAAAGTCATACCGACCTCATGGTGAAACTGTTTAGGTCTTAGTACAACGTTTGTGTGAACCATTCGATTGACAGATCTGGTGGGCGTTGTCTATTCATAAATCGCGTGTCTGGATTTGTTGAGGAACAATTTACAATGCGCGAGTCGGGGCAACCTGTTCTCTGCGATTTTTATTTCGTCTTAAAATGGAGAATAATTTGCATTTACGCGCCGAAACGTGGAATGTGAGCGGCTTCCTTTTTGAATATATTTCCTCCTTTCATACAAGCGATAAACTCGTAATGTTACTACGAGATTTTAATTGTGTTTGTGTGCCAGAATATCGTCCAAACCAACATCACAGTAGAGATGGAACAGGCGAACTGCTAAACCAAGTAATTTAAGAGCCGAGCTCGAGGACTTGGTGCAGTGAGTGAAGGGTGGAAACTTCTATCTACCCGCATCATCAAGGAAGTTAATGTGCGTGGCTTGATAAAGCGTATCTGTCAGTCGACAATGTATCCCAGGCAGGTAGTTTTCCCAGGCCTCAAGCGAATAGCTGTCCTTCTTTTCGGTATAACAGAGGAAATTCTTATGGTTTGTACTGATACTACGATAATCTTGATTGGTCTGTGATAACAAAATTAAACGATGTTGACACTGCGACAGAGCGTTTTATAGAAACTTTTGAGTGGAATGCGCATTTTTATTCCCGTGGGTACTGAAAAATCTCAAGATTTCTTTGGGTTTTCTCCGGCACTCAGACAGAATTGTTGCAGAAAGCTTCATTACCACAGACAGTACAAGAGGACTGGCTTACAGTATTAGTAACGACAAATACAGTGTGCGTAGGGCTTTAGTAAAGAAATTATATGAGCAAGATGACATGCAGCACAAAATGAAAGTCGAGGGAAACTTAGGGACACATCCTAGGTATTTTTGGCAATATACGAAGAAATACACAAAAGAACCTCGACAGGATATTACTTTGAACGAAGAGGGTTGCAATTATCACTCCCCACCAGATGTCGCTCAGAAGTTTTGCGAGTTTTTTAGTTCATCTTTTTCATCTGAATCTCCCAATATTGATACTTTCCACTACTTGGAGTTGTGATGGGATGGTAGCGGATGAAGTCGAGATTTCGAAATAATAGATGCAATGGAGAAACCTCAAGCCAAAGTTATCTACGGGTCTCGATGGCATCCCCAGTTTTATACTAAAAGGTTGCTGTAGCATATTCGCACCCGTTTTAAAATATATTTTTATTTGTCTTTAAGGTCAGATACTTTCCTGCCGCATAGAAAGCCGCGTTGTTGTACCTAGCTTTGAATCGGGAGACCCAACCGATAAAAAATTATAGGCTGGTGTCATTGCTGTCTAATCTATCGAAAGTCTTGAAATGGTTTTTTGTACAAGGATGTATCGCTTTTTTGAACACATGAATTAATCCTTCCCAGCATGGTTTTATAAGGGGCAGATCGGTAGAAACAAACCTTTGTGAGCTTATGCAGTTTTGCGCTTCAATCGCAGAAAACAAGAGCCAAGTTGATGTAATTTATTTAGACATGACGAAAGCTTTTGAAATGGTCAATCATAAATTGCTTTAAGTTAAGATGTCTGAATACGGCGTAAGTGAGAAGTACACAAAGTGGTTTAGGAGTTATTTGTCGGGACGCGCGAATTTGTACGCATTCAAGGAGTCATGTCTCATCCATACGCCACTACATCTGGGGTTCCTCAGGTCAAATCTTGGTCCCCTTTTATACATCATGTTTTCCAACGATTTTTTCGACTTCATAAAGTTCTCTCGGATGTTGCAGTATGCTGATGATGTAAAAACTATTCCGCAAAATTGAGACCTCTGGAGATTGCTTGCAATTACAAAGTGATATTAATGCGGTCAGTGCGTGGTGTTCAGATAATTGTCTTTTATTAAATTTAAAAAAACGTCATTACATTTAGCTGAAAAAATATAGTGCATACGTATTCTTATATCCTGAACCAGTGGAAATAGAAAAGAAATCTGAAATTTGTGGATCTCGGTGTGTTAGTCGGATTCCACTCTCGAATGGTAGCACACGTCAATGCATGTTAGTTGCTTCATCGGTGAGGATTCTTGGCATGGTGTCCAGAATTACACGGGACTTTAAAAACCACGCCCACTGCAATAGTACTGTATAACTGTTACGTCCCCTCGAGATTGTAATTTGCATCTACTGCGTGGAATTCATTGACTTTGTCTGGACTAGAGCGCATTGAAGGAGTTCAGAGGCGCGTTATCCGTTTAATTTATGACCGACACCTTGGTAAAAAAGACTTACTATGATTATAACTGCATTACTTTGTAAATTGCAAATGACCACCTTTGCTGAGAGGAGAGAGATTCGAGATTTGTTATTTTCGCATAAAATTATTGAACGACGGAGATAGCTTGCCCAGGTTTGCTGAATCTATATAAGCATTCACGTACCATCTCGCTCCTTGAGATATACTGAACTTTGGGTGTTCTCAGACATTCTAACCTCTCGCCTATCACAAGAATGATGGCCCTGTATACTAATTTTGAGTCACCTGCAAAAGATGTCTTTATGAACTTTAGCGATTTTAAAAACGTAGTGGTAGGAAAACATTATAGGGGATCTGGCATTTCAATGTTGTACTTGCACTTTTACTATTGCAGTGTTCGCATTACTTGTTTCAGTTGCAATGTATTCTGGTGTACCACCGGTTATAGGCGTATAGCTGTTGGTGGGCATCCTCAACTCAAGAATAAAATAAATAAAATCACTAGTGTTGTAAGTATTAAGTATCTTTGTATCGTTTAGTGATCACAGTTTAGTCGCGTTTACGTTGGGTCAACGGAATCTTCGGAAGTTGAACGTAAAGCTTTCTTAATATAAGAAATTGAGTGCAAGGGTACAAAGCTGGAAAAAATATTGAAACGTGCGTAAGACTAAAATCTGTAGGAAGAGAGAATTATTCCAACAAGTTAAAACGGACGAAATAGAAAGGCCATATAACATAAAACGAGCAGAGCGTAGAGTGATCATGCCCTTATAAACACCGCTCTATCGGACAAAGTTTCGGTCAAACCAAGGTCATTCAAAGCAACCTGGGACTACCAAAAAGCTGACCTAGAGGATTTAAACTCTTCTTCTTAAGTCGTTAGCAAGATTTAAAAACGCGTTCAATTTTCCTCCTGTCGAAACCAGTTGGGCCTTATTCAAGCAAGATTTGCTTAGCTCTATGAATCGGTTGATTCCAAAAACTATAATTTCTTTAGCACCTCTCCTTCTTGGTACTCCGTAAAAATTAGACGAACATTAAACAAAAAGAAGCGTTTATACCGCAAGGCTGTGCAACTAAGCAAGAAAGCTATGAGGCTTCAATTTCGAGTGTTCTCCAAAGAGTGTAAATATAAAATCGAAATAGCAAAACGTAAATTTTTCGACGACGATCTGAAGAGAGCAATAATTGAAAATACAAATAAGTTTTGGTCAATCATCACTCCTAAACCTAGAGGGGCCAACCTGTCCGCTTCAGACTCATAAGGTAACTTGCTATTCTCCTCAGTGGTTGATTCTAATTTCAATACCTTTTTCGTGACGTTTTTCTTCGTGAAACTTTTCCGGCTCCAAGTTTACCTACCTCCGAATGTCTCACGCCCATGGAAGATGTTTCATTCTCAATAGAGGGTATTGCGAATGTCATTAACCGCCAATTCTTGTGAATTCTTCACCGTGGTAACAACTCCCGAGTCTTAAAATTGACCAAAGACACGTCCGTTGAATTTCTGTTCCTAATTTTTGAGTACTTTCTTAAACTCTCCCAACTGCCGTCTGACTGTTCATGGCCATCGACCCAGATAAATCGATGATAAAGTTATTCTCAAGACCACAAAACAAAGTTGCTTTTCATATTCAACTTCATCTGGCAACATCGAGCGGGTGAACACATTTAAATATTTAGGAGTGTACCTCTCTGAAGATTCATCATAGAAGAGTCACGTCAACTACATCTGTTCTAAAGCTTACAAAATATTAGGATTTTTAAGACGGCATAGTTTTCTGCGAACTCCTTTGTTAAACGTTTAGCTTATAGTATATTAGTCAGAACTAAGCTGAAGTAGGCATCAGGGACATGGAACCTTCATCAGAGCTATTTAATTAACCAACTGTGAGCTGTCCAAAATCGTGCTTTTCGTTTTATCAATCGTAACTACTCATAGAGTAGCACATCTTATTTAAAACAATCCATATCCCTACCAACTCTTGACGCTCGAGGAAAAATAGACAGGCTCTCTTTCATGCAGAGATTGTACTATAAACCGGGGTCTCTCCGAACAGTTATGTCTCCGTCCCACCATATTTCCTCTCGCCTTGATCGCCCATGCAAAGTAGAACCCATTTTTTGCAAAACCAACACACTTAAGTGTTCACTCCTTCCATTATGCATATCATATTGGAAAAGCCTGCCCTCAAGCTTGATAACTTGTAGTAATTACAAACGTTTTTCGCGCGAGATGTTTAAAATGTTTGAAGAATGTGTATAAAGTGATGTTGTCTGACCTATTTTTTGCGGTGTTTTTTAATTGTAGAAAATGACATTTTCACAATTCCACCCCCTTTATGTGATGCCTCCTTCAAGAAGCCCTTAAGGTAATGATATGAAATGAAATAAAATGAAAGTAGAAAAAGGATTCCGATTGGATCTACAGAGTTCCATGCCGAGGAAGAAAAGAAGCCGGGCGCCTTCAAGGATGACATCAGTAATATTAAGGCAAAAGCTGGAAAATATAGAGGAAGCGCTTCATTAGGCGGTAATAGCGCGAACGCGAGCCGTAAAGTTGGTTGCGAGAGAAATGCCCACAAAACAAGCCCTCGTGTTAAAAAACAAAAAGCACGCTAGTGGCAATTAAGCTACGAAAATAGACTATGCGCACTAACGCGTGATCAGGCCTTTATCCAGCAAGCTTTCGTTGAATATTAATAAAATGGGTTGGGGCATAGGTTTTCTATGCTGCGTAAATTTGCGTAGACCCACGGCCACAGCTCAAGAAACGTCCTTGACTATGTCGGGTGCGCAAAAGCGAATGTCTGTGGCTCGCAGTCCGGTAGAGGCAAATGTGCAGCACCCGCGCCGCCATCTCCGAGGCGCATAGGCGGAATTGCGTGCGACTGCTTTCAGCGCCTCGCCGAGTCCCGCGAGAGAGTCACCTGCACTGCCCGTGCCGCAGGGCACGCGAGCTCGGCCGCTCGGCCGCTGCCCCGAGCGATGAGCGAAACTTGCGGAATCATGGCTGCCGGAGCGGCGTCTATCGCCTTTTCAATAAGACAAAAGCGCATCGCGTTGAAGCGAGCAAACGAGCAAGCCAGCAGATAAGAAAGAACGCGTGTGCCCACTGCGCGGTTCTAAGTAAGGAGGCTCTAGTAAGGGTGGGTGCAACTCAAATCCTGCAGAGCGTTTTCAATTTAATGGCGGCGCCTAAGGGAGAGGATTGGGAAAGGCTATGCGCCAATGTTGCCTGCACGAGAGCAGACGCCCGCTTTGTTGCAATTCTGTTGTCCCATGCGCCTTTCCTCGTCTCGCCTCCCATTGCAAGCAACGGACGCCTTGGCGTAGCGTAGCCTTTCTCGCTTCCTTCTCGCTCTGGGAATCGCAAACGTCGAGGAGAGAAAGCAGGGTTGCTAGACAAGCAGCAGCGTCCACGATGGCGGAATTTATCCTTTTTCGCGTTAAAGAAATGCATAACCTATCGGAACAAAACTGGTGGCTATAAAAAAGTTATCATTTATACGTTGCGTAAATTAGTCAAGCACCTTAAATGGGCTCTTATGATCTGAGTTAGGAAATCAAACGAGCCTTTGCTTCGTAGACTCCCAGCGAAATTTAGCAATTAAATGACGTCCATATCCCGTGATCCCCGATCTAGAAGTTGCACCCACCCTCACTAGAGCCTCCCTAGTTCTAGGCAGCAGGCGGCGCGCCGTCAGGGAGCGAACGTCCTCGGGGAGCGCGGTGATGCTATTCTGGTCGGCGCTCCGGTGTTATCTGTGTGATGTCACTTCCGTGACCAAGTTTTCGTGACATTGATCTCCCATCCTTTGCGATCCCCTTTAAGCGCGGAGAAAGACGTAGTTCTACGTCAAAAACGAACTTTTCGACAAAAGATACAAAAAAAATGTTTTGACGCAATATTCTTATTTAATATTCCACAGCTCTACTTCGTCTTATCTAAGTCCGGGCTCAGCCAGAGCTACGAGCCAATGGGACCGATAAAACAACGTCAAAAAGCAGAACGTCATGGTGTTCTTTATGCTTTTGTTCCTATCCGCGGCTCTAACTGTCTATAGGTGGCGCCACTCGTTTTCCAAATGGCGTATACAGTGAGGGTCGAAGATGCTTGTGAGTATACCTGTTGTTGAGCCGGTCTGTTTATCTGGCTTCACTGAGCGACACAAATTATTCCCGCTTTTACGAGGAAGCTGGGGTGTTAGGCACGCAGGTCACCTCTTTATCCTGAAAACAAACAAAAAATGTGTTTAGTGTAATATTTACGCCAGGAGGCACGTTTTAATTCAGGAACAAACCCGAATCTAACTACTATTTTGGAGTAAATTTCTTGATATGGACGATAATTTCGGTTTCATTCCTAACTCCAGAATCGAGATGTGTCTCACAACGTAATTACTAGGCTAAATTGATCGCGGAAAATTTATTTGGTGACATAAGTGTCTGATCCAGGCACTTCAGAAGATGTTTTTAGAGTTCAGTGGTTTCTTCAAAGAAAATAGTCTTTTATACACCTGACTGAGAGGTTACATGGCAATTCAGGTCACGTAGCCAGGATAGGGGGGGGGCGTAATGGAACCAAGCGCCCCCCCCCAAATCTTCCATTTTGTTGGGACCTCCTCTCCCCCTCCCCCTCATACAGCATTTTGTCATGTGCGCCCTCCCCCCCCCCCCCGAAACAAAATCCTGACTACGTGCCTGCATGGAATATTGTATTTGTTCAACAAACAAGTGCTAAGTATTAAAGTGCTTTTTTGTGCTCTTGTCTGGCTTTACTCATTCACATAGTTGTCACATGAAGTAATAATACTAATTTTCTTTTATTCCAACAAACACAATGTTGTGGGAGACGAAGAAAAAAGCTGTTTGCAAAAAGCTTCACAGGTCTCAACCCCCCCCCCCCACCCCCAAAGAAAAACGAAAAGAAAATGCAATAGCAGTGGAGCACGTACTACAATGCAGTTTTATGCATTGCTGCCGCCCTGTAACTGCGGGCCCTGTAATGGATCTTTGGGCATTTAGATGAGTGATTAATTGACGGCATTATTCCCAGCAAGAGAATACAAAATCAAATCCAACCAACCGTATAAATTAAGAAAATTGTTCTCACAACAAGAACTCAAAAACGGAATCCGAGAAAGAGAACAAAAGTGTGTGTGTGTGTGTGTTTCTTAAAGTGACGCGTGACGCATGTCACTGCATATTACATCCAGTATTTATGGCTATCTTGATAAAGATGCCAAAGTTGTTCATATTTTATTTATTTATCAATAATACCTATCCCCATTATAGGATTTTCGTAGGGTGGCACAAAAACACAGATGCATAACCACAGTACAGAGAAAGCAGAGTTTTACAGGGGTGCGTATTTTCGGCACCGATTTGAAGTCCAGGGGGCGCGGCCAATGACGTCACAGACGTCCACATTATATTTGGTGTTCTTTGACGTAAACACGTTTTATTTTCGATGCCGCCGACTGCATTTTGAAACGTCGGTCGGTCGGCGAGTGTGTGCGCGTGGTCGGGTGCTCGGCGGCTCGGCGGTGTACTCGCTGGTGTGTGTCGACGTGCCGCCTGTGCTCGTCGCGTATCAATTGCCGACATCCAGAAACAGTGTTTTCCAATTTCGTTCGCCCGGTGCCGTCGGTCACTCCTGTTGCAAAAGAAGATTCGTAGTGACTACAGTACCGTCCGACGGCACTTTTGCAGAGCGTTCAAGTGCTATCCGATGGTACTCCGCGTTAAGTGCCGTCCGAAAGTCTCGTATAAAACGAATTGTCAAAACCTGATTTTCGGAGCTGTAGCGTAGCTTAGCGAATAAGGTGCTCTGCCTCATACGCAAGCGGTCGTGGGTTCAATCCGCAGTAATGGCGTTACTTTTTTTTGAACATTTTGTTTTGTTGCGGCATTTCGCGATACTTACATTTCTTTTTTACGATTAACACTGAAAAAAAAAGCAATGTTGTTGACGACAGTGCTAAAAGCGCGAGCTAGTTGCTTTGGATCACGCGGCACGAGCGCTCCTGCAGCGGGTGCAGTCATGCCAGTCAAGGCTACTCGCTCGCCGCTTGCACGGCCTTCGCAGCTATTCTATGCAAGGGTGATAATCCGTCGTATTGCACACAAGTACAACTCCAGAAAAATGCGCACAAAATTACTGCGGCTGGGCTCTGTCGCCTCCGGTACACGTAATCTTCATTTGCAACAGGAGTGACGGACGGCACCGGGCGAAGTTTGAAAATGGAGAACGCTTATTTTGATGTTCCTGAGAACGCGACGAGTACAGGCGGCAACGTCGACAACACGCACCAGCGCGGACACCGCCGAGCCGCCGAGCACCCGGCCACACACACGCCGGGCGACCGACATTTCAAAATGCAGTCAGCGGCATCCAAAGAAAACGTGTTGTTGACGTCAAAATAACTAAGACGTCAAAATAAAAGCTGTTATTTTGACGTCCGTGACGTCATTGGCCACGCCCCCTGGATATCAAATTGGTGCCGAAAATACGCAGCCGTTTTACAGAGGGTAACAAATAAAGTAAACAAACGGAGTGGGTGAAACATGGAATTTTCATATCAAGAGCGCTTCGACATCATTCATGAACTGTGTTAGTGAGCTAGCGTACACAACGTGTTCGGGCAGACTGCTAGCGGAACAAATGAAAGCTTGAAGCAATTATTTTTAGGTTGGAACTCCTTGAATAATTTCCCACGGTTTGAACGGGTTGCTTTTCCATCGTGGGAAATAAGGTAGTTGGATTTTTCTATTTTAGTTAAGTTATTGGCTATTTGGCAAATTAATTTCAATCTCGAGAGCTTAACTTTCCTTTTTTTAATGGCTGCACACGCAGCAATATATATATATATATATATATATATATATATATATATATATATATATATATATATACATATAACTTGTTTAATTCGTCAAATTAACCCCTTTCAGATGAAGCTCATCTAGGCATTAATTATAGCATATTATATAGGCTATATAGTGCATATATATATATATATATATATATATATATATATATATATATATATATATATATATATATAACTTGTTTAATGCGTCAAATTAACCCCTTTCAGATGAAGCTCATCTAGGCATTAATTGAGCTCCTTGTTCTGGCTCTGCGGGCTGCGTCTCGAGCTGAGCCATCATTTCGTCCACCTCATCCTCCAGCCAGTCCCCTCTTCGTATTCTTCGGCAGTCTTCCAGGATGCTCTCGCAGGTTCGCTTTAAGACTACCGACTGCATGTATGCCATCAGCCTGTCGGTGACTTCGAGCTGTTTCATATATCCCTTGAAATGTCTTGTCACCAATCCATCCCAGGTCATCACCACTGGTACTGTAATTACTTTGCACCCGGGGTACATTACCTTGAGCTCATTTTTCAGTACGTCGTATTTCTGAGATTTTCGCAACTCGGTCTCGGCCAGGATGTTCTTGTTGGTGATGCCAACCTCAATCAGTGTGATTTCCTTCGTTCTCCGGTCATGTATCATCAGGTCGGGCTTGTTGTATTCAAGGCACAGGTCCGTCTCAATCTTTACATCCGATTTTGTCTTTACCCTATCATTCGATATTACCTTTTCAACTTTGTAATTCTTCAGCTTACTACTCCGGTTCAATCCATACTTCTTGGTGTAAAGAAAGTGAAGGCATCTGACAACTTCATCATGGCGTTTCTCGTAGTACAGGTCCAGCATTCCGCCACAGTGTGTCGCCAGGTGTTCCACCGACCTTGAGCCCTTGAAGCAGTGGGGACATCTTTTTGACATTCCTCCAAAGTACAGGTTACGATCCTGTAATTTGGTGAGCATCCCCTCCTGCTGTGGCGACATGTTGCCCTTCGTCAGCCACATTGATGACATTTTTCGGTCATAGATGCTGGGCACCACACTGCTGTTGTCGTCGTCGTTATCCTCGGCTCGGGCATCTTCGTTGGCACTGTCTCCATTATTAAAAAGAATGCCGTGCATCACCTTCTTCTTTATTCGCGTCATTCGACTCTCTTCCTGTTTTTCTTTATGTTTTTCTCTGTCAAGTTGGTCTCTTCAAGTTGGTACTTTTCCTTCAGGTACTCACATATTCGCCCAAGCTGGGTTTTTTCCTCTTTCTCCTGTTCCATCAGCGGTCTTGTCTGCGGGTTCTTTTCAAAGACTAAAGTAGAAGTTTGGGCTAGTTGGTATTTCATGATTAAAGGTTAAAACAGCGCAAGGACACGGACAAGAACAAGAAGGTAGACGAACAAGGCGCTGACTTACAACTAAAGTTTATTCGTTCTAACAGCGAGTATAAATACTGTATTGTCACAACAAACAAACATGAATAAAAAGCGTGACCTGGATGCCACGTGCTCACTAGCCATCGCTATGCACTGTCACTGTGTGTCTAAAAATGAAAGTTCCTTATCTGATAAAGATAGTGACGGAGTGCTGGAGTGCAGATAGTGACGGAGCACTCCGTCACTATCTTTATCAGATAAGGAACGTTTCTCTTTGCTGGTGCGTTGGAAGCTGGTGCGTTGGAAGCTGCTAAAAGCGTCCGCTTGACGAACTTGATGATGTTCTCCGGCATGCCCAACTTCGTCAGTACGGCTACCAGGTAGTCGTGTTTGACGCTGTCATACGCTTTTTGGATATCAATCCAGGACGTAAACAGCTCGTTGTTGTGCTTTTGGTTGAGCACTTTGTTGAGGAGGGCTTGCTGTTTGGCACCTTGGCAGCCTCTTCGAGTACCCATCTGGTTGGCCGAGATCACCTCATTCACCTCGCACAGGTCCGTCACCAGGGCTGTGACAACCTTGCTCAGCAGCTTGTAGATGTTCGGGAGGCAAGTTATGGGACGTAGCTCTTTGCCCTTGCTTGCTCGTTTCGTCTTCGCGATAAGGTACGTCGTGCCCACGTACAGTCGCCCGTCAATCTGTTCGGGGTCGTCAACTGCTTTGACTAGAAGGTCGATGAGACGAAAGTGGAGTGCAGTCAGCTTTTTAATGAAGAAGCTGAATACGCCGTCGGGCCCTGGTGTCTTCCAGTTGGGTAGGGACTTGATCTTCTCCTCGATGACCTTCTTGACTTTCTCCTCCTCAGTTTCGGTCTGAAGCTCCACTGGGTCCAATAGGTCAATCAATTCCTGGTGCTCCCCTTCTTCGTCATCGGTCGCCCAGATTCCTCTCCAGAAAGTAATCACCTCATCAACATCGATGTTCTCGTCAATCTCCTTCTGGTCTTCGTCAAGTCTCCGGTAGAAGGTGGACCGATTGAACTCGAACAGCTTGTTCGTTCTCCGATACTCGGTCCGGTTTGCCGCAATCATCAGTTTTTTCTCAAAGACCGCCCTTTTCTCTTCGATCTGGTCCTCAAGCTTCTTCAACTGGTCCTCGTTGTTCGAGTGGTACTGATTGGCTTTGCAAATTCGCTTTAGTGCTCTCGAGGGAGCCTCGTTCTGTTTGTGACTGGTGATGATTTGCAGCTGTTGACTAAACTTCTCGATCTTTTTTTTATAGACTCCTTCCAGTTCACCTCTTTCTTTGGCTTCTTTGTAACCTCCTCATATGTCAGCTGGCAAGCGTAGATCAAGTCATTCAGCTCTGCTAGAGTATTTGCCTTCTTTTCCAGCTCCTCTCGCTCGATCACCAGATTGAGCATCTCGATGACCTGATAGTTTACTTCCTGACTGTATACCTTTCTTGTTCTTCTTCGGTCAGTTTGGTGATTAAGGGCCAGTTCGATGTTATTGGCCAGCAGATTCTTCACATTGGTGTACAGTTGGCTATTTGTTATGGTCGCTGGCAACGGCCGTTCTCTTTCTTCGTTCACCTGACCATTGCCCGATTGAGTAGGCAGTTGTCGATTTTTCCACCGGGTATACTTGTTTTTTATCGTTGTCGACGTTACATTCTGGTTATGCTTCCGATTATACTCGATTGTTATTTTTGGCCACCAACCGTTGGGCATCCGTCCATGTGGTCCTTTACTTCGCTCGATCACCAGGGCCAACCATCTTTCTGGTGTTGTCGTCTCCCTGTCGGCTCGCCTCACGATCGCCGCAAAAGCCACTTCTCTGTCGCCGGATTCCTCATCATCATCGCCGTTCTGGTCGGTTGGTGGTTCAGTTGGTTGATGGTCATCGCCTGTTGGGTTGGCACTGTTGTTATCGTCGGGGATGTCTGTTGGGGTTGGTGCCGAATGCGTCGATGGCCGTTGCACTCGCGAGACGTCGTTGATTCCGGAGGGGTTTTCAGTTCCGACGCTCGGAGATTTGTTATTTTGCGTTTCCATCCCTGTTTGGCAGAGACACAATCGTTGGTTTTTCGACACACACCAGAAAACCAGTATATATATATATATATATGAAAGTCAATTGAGCAATAACCAAAAACGATATGGCTCTCAGATGCAAACCACGTTTTGTGTTATAGTAATATGGCGAAAACTCAGTATGCAGGCTCTAAGAATCCTAGAAATGCCAATATTATGACGATACGTAAGCCATTTCACTATTAAAAAATGAAAGCCGTTTACAACTCCCTGTAACGCCGAATTAGAGCGCAGCTCTTGAGGAGGAGTATGGGAAGGTACGGAGAGGGGGCTATGCCCCTCCTCCTCTCCTGCTCGCCCCCCATTTAGGGGGAAATTTTTCCGCGAGATTTAGCGGGAATGTTTTCCGGTAAATTTGGCGGGAAAATTTTCCGCTAAATTTGGTGGGGAACTTTTTCCAATAAATTTAGTGGCGAATTTTTTCCGTTGAATTTAGCGGGGAGACCTTTCCGCTAAATGTAGCGGCAATTTTCTGCTAAATTTAGCGGGAAATTTTCTCTAAATTTAGCGGAGAATGTATCCGCTGAATCTAGCGGAAAAAATTTCCCCGCAAATTTAGCGGAATATTTCCCTCGCTAAATTTAGCGGAAAATGTTCCCCTAATGGTAGGCGAGCAGGAGAGGAGGAGGGGCATAGCCTCCCTCCCCGTACCTCCCCCCTCCTCCCCCTCAAGAGCTGCGCTCTAATTCGGCGTTACAGGGACTTGTAAACGTCCTTCATTTTTATTTCAGTCAGTCGTACTCACGGACAATGACGGATCGCAAAACATGCACGCCAAAAAAAAGGTATATTCTTAACCCCTCGTCTCATATAATACACCCCAAAACTTCAGTTCGACGCAGAGCACACTGACGTTGAACCGACGGTACCAACTTTCACGAGCGGCTTGATAGCCGAAGTTGTACTACTTATTAAAATTAGCTAATTTACGTGTGACAGACTAGAAAAAAAGTAATCGGGGTTCTCTTGGAGTTACTCCAAAACCTCCGTCCTTTTTTGTTTTTATAGCGTTTGATACGTACTTTAGCAGTTTAATATGTTATATCGCACCGTTGTCAAGCCCTTCGTAAACGTTGGGGTCGTCAGTTCCACCTCTGTGCGCTGTACGTAGAAGTGAGATGTTTCGGTGTCTTATATGTGTCAAGGGGTGTAATGGCTACACCCTTTTTTTAAGTGTGCACGTTTGGAAGTCACCGGCGTCGCAGACTGAATCTGCGCAAGGAAGACCGATGATTCAGTCCAGCGCGCGCGCGCTCGAGAGCAGACCGGCAGACGACCGGACACATCACTCCCGCGGAAGACGAAAAACAAGATCAACAACATAGTGCGCTCTGTCTGAAATGATTATCGCAGTATTTTGTTCCCTCATTGCAAAAAAATTAACATTTGTCTCATACTCTTACTTGCTCTCATCATCTTCGAAAGCAGATACATTTTGAAATAACAGCGTTAGCAAGCTTCACGAAATGCCGCGTTTTCATTGGTCACGTGTCGTCCTGGCTGCCGGAACATGCTCCTCCCATCGCCTGAGATTACCTCCGTGTGTTGCAATCTTTGACTGCTTTTTAAATAGGAAAATCGGGCCCGCATGATAGTAATTTAGGAATATCTAGGATGCTCAGAGCCTCCACAGTGAGTTATCGCCATATTTAGGCGATTTCACAAACCTCCTCAAGGTCCCTTTACTGACGCGCCCGATAGCTGGCCAATATTTGTTCGAGATAAACGTTCTCTGTCAGTGGGTAGGCGAAATACCCTCCAACTGCAAGCCAGGCGAGCGTGTAAGAATTGTCCGAACTCTCTTCGGAGTGAGCCCATGCGTCTGTGTTTCAATCAGCAAGACCGCCGAGCACCAGGTTGTCCTTACAAGAGTGAACTTCATAATTGCCCGACTATGATTTTAGAGCAGCATTTTTATGAAGAATTATCGTCGACACCACATCTTGTAAATAAGTTTCATTTTGCATACCTTCAAAATAACTAACTTTTCATTCGAAAGTGTTAGTCTCGTAGCTAAATAAAAACGTTTGCACCTCAAGCTTTTTTTTTTTTTTTTTTTCAGCAGGGTAATTTATGAGGGTGTCGTGCCGCTGGTCAAGACTAACGGATAGACTAATAATTCATTGTTCTGGTTTCGGGGGCTTATATTGGAGCGCCAGGGTTTAGCTCCACGTCTCCACTAAGATGAAGAAGCATTTTCACACTATAAACAGACAGAGCCGCGGTAGAAGCCGAGCAAGCAAGCTAATGCTGCTGGAAGGCAGCAGCATTGCTGCTGCCTTCCAATGCCCACTAGAGAGTGCAAAGTTCGGCCAGTTGCGTTCAAGGTGCTGCCACAGTACTGTCTTTTTGTAATGCGGCAGCCCTTTATAAGCGACTAATAATAGACCTCATACGAGGAACATATTGTCACATATGCTAGTTTAATAGAGATTATAGTTCTGCGTAACAAGTTTGTTTTAATCAGCTTCTTTAAGAAGTTTTATTGTTAGATAAAAAAAATAGTAGCATCTTTTCTGACAATATAAAGCAATTCCTAATTCAGCATTTTTTTTTAAATTTTACTTCAGTACTGCTTTCTTTCTGTCTATACAGCCGAGACGAACCTAGCAAACCTATATTTGATTTCTTTACAGTTTCTCAAACGGCAGGGATATCTACAAGTTGCATATACCGGACTTCAAGCGATTTTGCTTTAGGCAAGGGCATCGTAAAGTCCAGGCAACTGTTCAGCCCAGAAATTTGTGTTGATGTCGATAGACTGCGCTTTCCCTAGTCTAATATTGCAGTATAGGGATATACACTTCTTTCCAAGGGTCACTCGGCCCCAAGGACAAGATGACCTTTTTTGATCCCAGTCACTGAGGCTAGTCTCTCACCGGCGTCCCTGCTAACCCTAACCGATTGGACCGTTGACTAAGATAAACACAGCCTCTGCGTAGGCGCAGTTTCAGATACTGCTGGCGGCTGAATTCTGGCTTTCTGACGCTGTTTCTCTGCGTTTCATGGTGCATGTATTGTTTTGATGGCATTGAGAAGGCATTGTACCACATTGAGAACAAAAACAAATTGTAAACTATATATATATATATATATATATATATATATATATATATATATATATATATATATATATATATATATATATATATATATATATATATATATATATACAACACGGGCACTTTACGTCATCGTACGTGGTCTCCGAAGAGGAAATAAACGAACATATGCAGATGAATGAACCGTACTTTATACAATGAATCAAAGAATCAAAGTTTTCTGGAAACCCGCCGAAAGCCAAAATAAGGGCGGACATTGGAAGGCCCAGAGTTCAAATCCTGGCTCCGCCCTTATTTTGGCTTTCGGCGGGTTCCAGAAAACTTTGATTCTTTGATTCATTGGATTAAGTACGATTCATTCATCTGCATATGTTCGTTTATATATATATATATATATATATATATATATATATATATATAGTGTGTATGTGTGTGTCTTTGTGTGTTTGTGTGTGTGTTTGGGGGGGGGTGGGTGTTGCGCGCGACAGAACGAATGCGACTGGAATGTTTCTTTTTTTTTACGTTGAGTTCTGACGACGCCGTCCGCTCAGCCGTGTCAGGCAGCCAAGCGCTTGACTGTCAAAAATAATTTACAGTAGAAGATAGCCGAAAGGCATGTATATTTCACCAGCACAATATAACGTGTTTACAGAAACACACGGGAAGGCTCGAACATAAAATTTTGAAAGTGTTAACATTCGAAAACTATTTCGTACGTACCGCACAATGCGGCGTTATCTGGAAAGAGAATTACAGTGTCGATGGCCGTCACATCTTGCAAGCGGTGTTGTAGGCGTTACCGAAAAAAAGTAACTAAATACGTTACTCGTTACTTGAAAATAAAAAGTAACGCGTTACCGACCTACGTTACCTCAAAATAAAAGGAACGAGTTACCGTAACGGTTACTGATAAAAAGTAACGCACGTTACCGTTGCGTTACTTTTTATTCACGAACTAAAACATTTGCTCTTTCTGACGTTTGATAGTGTGCGTAAGCGCCATAGCTAAAATATGTCCATGTCCACGTGGGTCCGGAGAGCCACTCACACGCTCTGTTGGCTGTCGGCCAATCGCTCAAGGCCTCCTCCGTTTTTCAAATTTTCAAAACGGGAAAGGGAATGACACGAAGGTGTCATCCTCTTTCCCAGCGGGAAGCGAAACGCAGGCTTCGACGCAGGAATCTCCCAAATCCACCCAAAGCCGGACCTCTTGGCCTTTCAGCCGAGGCGACGGCGGCAGCGAGGTCAACGAGCCGCGGAGAAAACCAGTGGCATCGTGTCGTGTGACGTCAAATCTGAATAGCCCCGACGTAAAGAAAAGTGGAGGACAGCGTCATTTTTTGATCAACGAATTTGGTGACTGGCACTTAAAAAGACAAAAAAAAAATTTAATTTTTTAAGTTTTTTAGGAAGTAAAGTAACGTAACGTAATTTCGTTACCCGTTAATTTCAAAATAAGTAACGTGGGTTACGTTACCCGTTACTTATTTGCAAAAGTAACGAGTACGTTACAACGTTACCAGCAACAGTGCAACGCGTTACCGGTAACGCCGTTACTTGTAACGCGTTACTTGTAACGTTACCGCCAACACCGCATCTTGGCGATTGGACGGCAAAGGAACGAGACGCGACTGACCCTGTCCCCACCCCAAACCTGAACAGCTATTTTTGGCGATGACTGAGAAGGTCTCTACGCGGATTATTTCCGGAGAGTGGGGAGAACGGTTGTAATAGACCGATCTCACCAGACAGTTTGACTACGCCACCGCAGCCGCAATGCATCGAGGGAACTTTAGTCTTTCTACAGGTGCGACGACTTCGCTGTAGCTCTGCGTGTGTGGAGCTAGAGACGGCACGCGCCCTCGCAATCACGGCGGTCTGCCTCCTGTGAACTAAAGTTAAGGCGGCGTCACGCATGCGCCGAACACTTAGTGAGATCGATGTATTGTTCGCAAAATCGCGTCGAGGGCCTGTCGACGTCAGAAACAATTGAATGGCAGTCCCATTTCTTACAGTGAAGATGACACAAAAAGGGTACGCATCATGCATAAGAAAATTGAAGTAGAAACTTTCAAGAGAGGCCGGAACATTGGAATGCAAAACAGCAAAACATAGGTGGCGAATCGCGCTGAGCAGGCATCAACAGTCCAGGAGAGTGGCAAACATTTCCAGGCCAGCTAATGGGGTGCGCCCCAAGCAGCACGGAATTTGGCATATCATTGGCCTATGGCTGGCCATGGTCTTTTGGCCAATGGACAGGGAGTGGCCATTCATCGGCTAATGCTTGGCCGATGGCTGAATGCCAGTGGCCATTGGCCAATGGCCAGAGAAAAGACCAGTCATTGGCCAATGAATGGCCACAGTCTGGTCACTGGCCAAAGAACCATTGCCAGCCATCGGCCAATGATTGGACAAATCTGTGATGCTTGGGGCATGAGTCGCACCAACTGAATCATCGTCAGCAACATATGGCGGCGACCTACAAGCGTGCTTTTTAAAGGTGTATAGAACCTTTAAGAAATTCACTGCCATCGAGTGGCTCAAAAGTCAGTCTAAACATTTCTGTGCTATTGGCGGTTAATATCTAGTATCTATTCGTCAACGGCATGCAGACGTACGAAAGTTACGGTGTTATTCGCCGTGCAGTCTTTTATTCTCTACTCGTTTCAGCTTCAGTGGGGTCAAGAAACTATCCCTCTGTATGAGAGGCTTACGTGACCAAATCGTTTGATAATATTCACCACATTTAATGTTATGAGCCATCTGGTGTTTGCCGAAGCAGAGGATTTGAAGAATTCACATGATACCCTCGACTTCGTAGTGCACAGAAGCTTACATAAATCCTTGTTATGCTGACTTCGAACAGGAATACGACAGCGTAATCTCTGGATTGTTGAAGCACCGCATCGATGCCTGTTTTCAAATTCTTCTTCCATCAGCCATCAAAATGCAGCCATTAACATGTGCAAGTACAGTCTGAGTTTCGGAAAGGGTCTATTAAGTGCCGACTTCACTTCATCTGTGAGCAGAAAAAATAATGCACAGTATTCCACGCGCCTACAAAACGCGGTGGCGTAATAAGTGCGATATGTTGCGGTGCCGAAAACATGAAACGTGAGCAGCATACTATATACACTTTAGTTTCACGATAGCTTTATAACTTCGGCATTCGATACGGCTGCATCTCAAGTTGGCTGCATTTGTCAATAATTAAATTACAAAAAGCTCCTAAATTCATGTGCACGGGGCTTGGTGGGCACAAACCAAAACATAATGAATCCACAAGCTTTGAATTTTCTCCGCCTTCATATGAAGAGTGCAGGCCACCTCAGCCAAGACCGGCTGCTCGTCAATCTTGCTCCGAGCCGCTTTCCGAAGGCGCTGTTCTGTGAAGCCACCGAAACGGCGTGCCTGGCGCGAGGCCATGGAGTCTCGTTTATTAGCTTCCGAAGCGGTTCGCTCCGGGAGCCGTTCTCGGCCTCCTCCCTCGGAAGCCGACGCCGTCCGTCGCTGGCGGCACTTTAAAAGCGCTTTCGGGGCCCATCGAACCGGCCCGGAATGACCGCTGTCTCCCGGAGCCTCTGCGGAAGTATGCCGCAGCGAGGACAAGGCCACGCCCACGCCGTTGCCACGGCAACGGCTCCGGGGCGCCCAGCTACCTCCGTTGTCAGGGCTCCGGTCGCGCATCGCCGTTCAGGCCTGCGAGGATGATAGCGCCGATTCGAGACACGCTAAGGGCGGTTTGAAATCCCCCGATTTTTGACCAATAAGTGGCGCGCAGGTCTTCGTGTTTCAATGGTAGTAATTTCCAGCGGAATTCATTGGCGGATTGGGCGGATTGTTCCGCAAGGTATTCTGCTTTGCAACATTGGACGGTTGAGAGTTCACCACTAGAAGAGTACTTGCGCGATATAACCGTTGGCCATGCATGGCGCGTTCTCACCAGGGGCCTTCTTTGAGTTTTCAGGCTGTACGTGCAGTTAAGTAACCCTAAGATGTTACCCTATATTCAATTGGAACACTGAAAATACACGGTGTGGACGGGCCCGATAGTTATAGGTTCTTGGACGTAGAAGAGCTTGGTGGTTTTTGGGCTATATAGTGATCAATATATTATTAAAATATCAAGATGGAAAAGGCAGACAAGTTGTGTTGAAGTTCGTTGGTTCGCAATTAATTTATAGATTTTGCTTGGCGGACAATGTTGTGACGTGCTGCGCAAATATATTAAGGTCATTGGAGTACGACACGCATTCTCGTTCTTGAGCTCAGTGAGACACGGTGAAATGTTTGCTTTGCTCAATAAGACTCAAATAGGGGCACAATTTTGGTCTCGTAAATCACTTATACTGTTGAAAGCGCAGTAAGGGTATGACACGCAGAACTTTCTTCGGGAGTATACCTGGCAGCGGCAGACTGGAGTTTTGCCTTGGCATGTGTCGTTTTCTTGCGGATCTTGGATAAGGCGAGAGGCGTTGTAGTTTATATGCTTGCCCTATCCTGGACCTAGAAATACTAGCTGATTTGATAGCGAGAGACGATAGAAAACGCGCTCTCTAGCATTTAGATAGAGCTTGTGATGTCGGCACCGAGTTATGATATTGTGCTTGTGAACTGCTAATTTGAAGTGGGGGTCACAAATATTTTTTTTTTATTGGAAGTGGCATTATCGTAAAATGCCGTACTCAGTGTACCCATTATTCAACTCTCCGCACATCTTCTCACAAATGATGGCTCGGATGGGCGCTCGGACGCTGTCAGAGATTGGGACTTGCGACGAAGATGCCAAGAAAGAAGCTTTGAGTCGTTGGTGTCGTTATGCGGGCGCGTTTAGTCCTCGTTGAGTTGACGGCATGCCTCGGTGATACCGTTCATTGTCGTTGCATTCCGGGCCTTTGGATATTTGAATTCCTCTTTTGAGATGCCTTCTAAAATATGTTCGCCCTTGTCAACTTTTGTGACTCTGGTGTCGGCCAGTTTATGCAGCGCCAGAACGTTATCGGTGCGCGTTGAGTTGCTTTCTTCGGGACGTTCTGCTCAATATACGTGGCGTCTCTGGGCTAGTTCTTTTGGTTGTGCCGAGTATCCGAAGACTTCAAGAAATTTCTCCTCAAAGCGGTTTTGATCATCGTCCTCGTTGTTGTGGTATTATAAAGTCACGGTGGCGTCTCTACGTAAAAATGGACGTTTGCGAGCTCAAGGGTGTCATCCCATCGGTTGCGGGCACCCCCGTAGTTAGTTGTACTCGCACAGACGATTAACGGCATCTTCGACAGCGGTGCCAGAGAGCGGGGCTTGGGTGGCAAACGACGGTTCGCCTGCATTGTTTCAGAGCGCTGCGAGGACGACTGCATTTGCTAGCCCAATCCAAGTTCCTTGGCAATGCAGGGGCATGCAGAACGGGTCATTGCATATCCACCATAAAATACGCGACAAATAAAGACAAGAGAACCATCGCTCGACAGATATATTCTTTAGTCGTCTTTACTTCCATTTTCTTTTTCAGGCCTGACGAGCGTAAAGTGATTATTAGTAAAAATTAACTTTTGGATATATTTACCTTACTTGGCACATTCTATTGTGAAAGCACAGGAGTGTTGCACACGTTTCTCTGAAACAGGAACGAAAGCTCGTTCCTCGTTCCTTCTCAATCTTGGAATGAGTTCCGGTTTCCAATTCCAGTTGGTTTGAAAGGAACGTGTTCCAGTTACCTTTCTAAGGCCGAAACGAGTCGTTACTTCGAAGTTATATTTCGCGTATTTTCATTTGATATTCTGATGGATACTCCGTGGATAAACTATTGCAAGGATGTCAAGATATCCACATCGAACTACTTGTTGTGTCGCCAGTATAACATTTGTTCCAGCTCATTGTTTTCGACCATCACTCGGCCACTTCCCCACCCCTTGAAGTCGCAGGTTGAAATAGTCAATAATAAATAGCCTAAATGCATAGTAAATTTGGCTGAAATTGTTGATATATCAAGACAAAAAAAAAGTAAAGCCGTTCCTCCAACCGTTTCCTCGGAAACGTAAAGAATTGAGCTCTTGTTGCGCCGATACAAGATGAAAAGGCCGCGTATATTTGTTCCTTCTAAAAGGAACGCGTTTCAGAAACGTTGTTCCTTGGAACGCCGTTCGGTTCAACGCTGAGGCACAGTAAAGTTGAAATATTTCTTCTACGGCTCCGTTTCAACGAATGTCGGTAGTACACCCTTCCATCGGTGCACTTTGTCTCGTGGCATCGTAGAGGTAACGCCTGCAAAACCGTCTGTTGGTCCGCTTCCTCAATAACCCTGGTTGCGCGCGTTCCGAAAAATCCCGCGACGCAAGAGCCCGCCGTCGGGTCAGCCAGCCACATCAGCGTTCCTCCGGCCGCTGGAACCACTTTTGCACACCTTCGCGGTTTCAGCTCCGGACGTTTTCTTCTGCGCCCGTGAGCGTTCGCGCCTCGCTCGCTTCGGAATCCCGAGTGTCTAATTAGAAAGGCGCCGCTTTAATTATGCGTGTTCGTCTCCACCGTCCCTCCGGTTCCCCGGCGAAGCAGGCTGTCGACTCAAATGTTTCGAGCATCGTCAGCAAACATACCGCTGAATCCGAGTTGGCATTTCGCGGACAGCCGTTTGCTGCTATGGCCCTCGGCTCTTGGGGACGTTTCGTAACGGCGCGCTGTGTGAGTAGTGCCTAGCGTATCAACTTAAAATAAACTTGCACGGGGCTGCACATTAGAGTGGAGATTAAGATGTCCCACTACTCGGGTGTACGTGTGAAAAGCCAACGTAATGCAGCGTCGGAGATTTAGATAGGTCCGGTGGCGAGCGCGTTGACCAAATGACACTCGAAAAACACAGAAAGTTCGAAGGTCTTAGTATACTTCAAGTAAGGTTCAGCTAAGTGGTGGGTTAGATTAGATCAAGTTAGGCTGGGTTGATTGTTTAGCAGATCTAAGCAAGTAAATATAAAATGCAGCTTTGATATTGCCAGATACTTCTGTAAAGTCATTATTCAATTATGCGATATTTTTTCCTGTATTTATGATAATGATCCGTTTGTAATACACCTGCACCTCCGTTACACTTCTCTCTTTAAAAGTGATGAAAAATCGAAGTCCGATTAGTTTAAGGTACATTAGTACACGATGGCGAACACTGATCCTTCCTCAACGTGTAACTAAAAAGGATAAGCTAATATTTGAAATGAAGGACAACATTTACCAGCTTGATTTAAACTAAACGCTCTGACGCGACAGCATCTCGCCAGAACAGGTGCATGTACGAAAACTTAAGGCCACTTCACATACTTGCAACCGAGTAGGACCGGTTGAGACAAGACCGGTTTTAAGCCTCTTGCGACGGCTTAACACCAAATGCGCTGCTGCGGAGCAGGTCCTGAGCAGTCGCATTTTGATTAAAACCGGTATAGTCTTGACCGGTCCTACTTGACTGCAAGTGTGTGAACGGGCCTTTATGCAACGAAAATGGAACTCACTCAAGGGAGGTTCCCATGTGGCACACTTCCGGCTTGGAATGGCAAACCCTCTCTGAATGAGCCATACTTAGATTGAGGTGACACGCCATCGCACTGATATCGTTTCTCGTTAATGTAAGCGTCTTCTGGCATGTACAGTACGCCGCGCGGATAACAGCTCCACGCGAGCGCGCGTCTTTGAGGGCGTTGACTGCGATTGCAGATAGAACTAGAGATGACGTCAGGGCGAGTCCATGCAGAGATGGACGGAAAGCCGTCCCAATCTAAGGGAATCGTTGTCATCATTCGCCTGCGGGGTGCGTGGTTCGAATGAACAATGGAGATGATCCGCAGAGTTATCTCCCATTTTCATTCGTGCTACGCTCACCCCCCCCCCCCCCCCGCAGATGATAACAACAGTTTCCTGAATCGAGACGGTTTCCCCGTCCACTCCGCATGGACTCGCCCTGACGTCATCTCTAGTTCTATCGCAAGCCACCAGTCAAGCGCCCCCTCGGAAAAAGACGCGCGCTCGTGTGGAGCTATTAACTCCGCGGCGACTGTACACTAAATTAAGAACTCAAAAGTCTTCATATGCAACTATCTTCAAATTGATATAATTTTTAATCATCTTTCTGTGAAATGTTTTCAGTCACAGTTGTCACCTATATACACGATCCCAGTGGCAGTGCAACACCTCACGGTCGGCGCCAGGGTGCGAAAACGGGGCAGAATGCGGGAAATCATAAGCGCTGACATCTCTGGTCCCGAGATAAGTAACGAGTAGTGAGTGTCGAACCGAAATTTTATCGGTTCGGTTCGTCTTCGGGGTCACAGCTTTCGATTCAGTTCCGAATAAGCTTCGGGGGAGTAAGAATAACGGTTTCAACCGATTCGAACCGCTTCGAAGTGGTTTGAACCGTTAAAGTAAAAAACATTTTCCGCGTTGTTTAGGCACGAAATCCGCAGTAGAACGACTAGCTTTATAGTTTTTACCCTGTACAATCCCCCTTTATTTCCAGGTACCAAAATTGAGAAATTTTCTTATAATATTTCGAGACACAAGAGTCAAAGAAATCTAGACTAACATACAAAACGCCATGTTTATACAACTAAACATCCATTTGTTTACCAAAGTAACATATATTTTAACTGAGTCGAAAGGTTTTCATGGGGTGAAGTAGGTCACCTAATATACCCGTGAATGAATCAACTTTGCGTCGCAGTCTTAAAATTTGAATCATAGTTGTGCCCTTGAACTTAGGTGGTTACTGACAGTGCATAAAATCATAAAATGTACGCATCGTCACCAACATATACCGTGAAATATAGTGTACGAAATACCTTCAACAATTCATACAATGACGACGCAACCGATCGTAAAGCAATCACATTTTTTTAGAATGTCTCGAAAGTTCCAGGACAAGCTCCTTTTAGTCTACTTTTGATACAAAGACAGCAGCAATTACAACGCTTTGGTGTAGGCGAAGAATCATGAAGCAAGTAGTCATCAAAATGGTACGCTTTAGTCTATACGCACTTTCGTACTCAGATCGAAGCTGGCCTATAATAGCACTTACACAAGTGAACATTTTCTTATACAGGGACAAACTGGCATAGCCTGGCTGTTGATGTTTCTTCTCTGACAAGATGCCGCCTCAATTCAGTTTGCAAATAAGCACCACCCTTACCCGTTGTGTATTGTTTGTTTGTTTTTTGTTTGATAAAACTAAGGTGTTGGTGCTCTACTCACCATGGCTGCTACTTAATTGATCGCTTTTTGGCGGTCTTCGTGAGTAATCGTTATTGCTGTTCATTACATAAAAACAAACGCAACATACATCTATCTATGTATAAAAAAATTATTTATTTCTCAGGGACAGTTATTTAAATCAGCTTCAAAATAACAATAAAATGGCTAAGGCTTTTTCAAATCAGTGATGCAGGTGCCTATCCAGGATAAAAACGCCGAGAAAAGATTGGCGGAGCATCTTTCAGATATTTGGGGGTGCATTTACTTAGAGTATATTTTTTATTGTGGTGTGTGATCGTCCCTCCTTTTCAGTTGCTAATTCTTCCGACAGTAATTAAATATATTATTATTATTGTCATCAACAAATTAGGACTTGCAAGGAAGTTCACATAACAGCTTGAGACAGACACGAGGGTGACGATGCTCGAAAATACACCAACTCTTCAGTCAATCTTAGGAAACGTGCTATTTTGTTCGCTGCTTGGCAATGTGAAACACCGATCGCGGGGTATGCAAAAAAAAAGAGTGTGTGCTCACGTCGTAGATCTGAAGGCAAATACACGAAATGTGCAGAAGGATAGAGATATATTAAATGGAATTCTTCTAAATTCTACCAAAAGCCATCAGCCTTACTACAAAAATAAAAAACACATGCAGATCATAAGGTAAAAACAGCGCAACTGGACAAGGACGCAGGACAGAACAGACGGGACTCAGCATTCAGCCTTTTCTTGCTTTGTCTCGTTCTTGTTCTTCGTGCCGGTCTAGCGGCGCTGTTTTGACAGTCCCCTGTTCTTACTCTTCTTCGTTCTTGTCCAGTTGCGAAGTTTGACAGTCCCGATCGGTTCATATTCGTCGTACTTGTCAATTGCACTGTGACATTTACCTCAAGGTATAAAAAAGCCAACTCAGCCCAAACAAACCTTTTATCAGATGAGTGATTGTGATGATGTGACTTAGTCTACAAAAGAAGAAGGGTGCGCCAACCCATGGATCGGCTCGGAGGGACAACGGAAGACGAAGAAGAAGAGAAGGGATTTGTAGTGCGTGCACGAAGAGCGTGCGAAGGACTGGCCAGAGAGAACGTGCTGGGTCCGAACGACACCATCGACCAAGGCAATCGGCGGCTCGCTCCTGCGGTCTGACCAGCAGCCTGTTCCAGCGAGGGCAGCGCATAGAGATCTACGCTGCCCGGCTTCCTACTGCGCGAGCGCTCGGTGCGGTGACTCTTGGGGTCATCGACGGAAGCCAACCGCTCCCGTTCCTGACTGCCAGCTACAACCGGGGCCCGACAAGGACAGCTCCAGACACAAGACCTGCTGCCGCGCACGGTTGTTCAAAGACATGGTGACTGTTGCATTTCCATTTCTTTCATTTCTTTAACTAAGTTTTCTTTTTTTCTTTTTGTAAGCATATGAACTCTTTGATTTCTTTTGTAAATACATGTTTTTAAGAAAAACGAAGGACATTGTATCTTGTCAATTATTAACCCCAAAGAACCCTGCTACAGTGATGCAGTTCTATTCCTAATTACACATAAATAGCGCGAAGTACAGGCAAATATTTTTTTATATTTATAAAATAAGTGAGCATTTGGGCATAAGCTTGTATGAGCTCAAATCTTCTGGAAACACTGCCTCGGGAGGCTAATTTTATATTCGGTTTTACGTGCACTTGTTTTGAGCATACACATCACAACTTTGTGCTTTATCAGTCATGCGCTCTAACATCATATTAGGTTACCTCATATTTTCTTTAGACTGCTGTATATGCATACTTCACAACTTTAGAGTTTGGACATCTACTTTTACTAGTGTTTCGAACATTGCATTTCACCAGGAAACTGAACTGTTTAACATGGTTTGCACGTGACGTCATGACACTATATGCCGGTGGTCATTGCGATTCGTTCTTGCTGAGAAAATTCAATCTGGTGGTGCAAAATGCGCGCTGCAAAAGGTACGCGCTCAGCAGAAAGGCCAGCCCAATAGCAGATAATGTAAGGTCAGTGCTTGCCATGTGCTTGAAACGCACAAATCATTATTGCATGGTGCAGCGTCATGAGGAAAAGCGCGAGCATCTGGCACCAGTAAATAGCGCTTTCTGTCAAGAGTGTCTTGAAAACACAGTAGTTTTCGGGGCTACGTTTTCCTGTGTCGTTGATGCGGGGCCAAGGAACCTTTTTAAAACTTATCTGTCAAGGATAGTTCGTCCTTTTTTTTTCGTTGCTCCACCAGAGAATTTTTTTTTATTGAGGGATTCTTGATTTTTTTTTATTTGGGGGTGTTAATTCGACAGTTATATTTGTGTCACCTGTTAACAGTAATCCTCCATTGTTCTTATTCGGACTTCTACGTAACGTGTTACAAGTAATGGGTTATACTTGTAATCGATTACGTTTTACTGTAATTTTGTAACGCTTCAATTACTTATTTTAACAAGTAACGATCCTTGTAATTTAAATACTTTCATGCTGTAATCGATTACAAAATTGCCCAATACAATTTTTCTCTTTTTTTTTCTTTGCGACGGGTTTTGAAGTGTTGGGGTTTTTGAGTTTTGGGAAAAACCGGTCGACAGGTTAAGAAATATCTGCGAGCTGGAGAGGAGGAAGCAGACGAAAGTTTGGGAGATGGAGCAGATAAAGTCGCCGACGCTCGCGAGCTCCCAAGTCCCTGAGAGCGTACGAGAACCGCCGCCGTTCCCCGCTTCGCGTAACATGAGCGCCCCGTACACGAGGCGTCTCTTCCTTTATTTCGTCTTATCTTTAATAACCGAGAGCTCAATCTTCAGCCTGACTCCGGCACGAAAGGTTTTCTGTCTGTTCTCTCTCGCCAAAATGAGCTAAAACGAAACAGAGAGGCGCTACCCCTCCACTCCAAGCTTGCGTTTGCTTTCTCCTCTTCCTCGTAAACTTTTTCTAACTTGTCATTGATTTTTTTTTTATAGAAGATTTGTTACTTCTATGATTTCTATACTCCGCTTTACCTTACGTCCGGAAGCAAAGCGGACGCTACAAGCTCTCCTAGTTAATCCCGCTCTGTGGAGGTAGTCCGTGATACGCTTGCCGTGCGTCGCTGTGCCCCATATCTAAGGTAAAGTGGACACCCACATGGCCTTGGATTGGCTCTGAGTGCTCAAGGCACATAGACGTTGTCACGCCTTAAACTAGCGGCCGGGTCGCATACGCAGCCTTACCCGTGCACGTTTTTTTTTTTTTACAAAACGCTTTTCTCTAGATGTTTAAAATCAAAAGGTCGCTGAACAGCCACACCATTGAAGCCGACAATTACCGGAAGGTACTACCGGGTTCGAATGGAATGCGAACACTAGAACGCGTATCTGTCAACATACGCTGCACCATCTGGAGACCTCTGAAACCGATGAACTGTAAAGTGGAGAGCAGGTCGCTGCGAGGGGATGAGCGTCCTACTTCGATGTTTTTGAGCCCCGCCCAGCCAATACCGCCTGGAAGACAATGCCATAGTGCTGGCATTTTGCGTCACCAGCGGAGGCCAACGCTGGACTCAGATTGGAAACGAGTGCTGCGGTCTGCAGCTCGGCTTCGAGTCAAACCCGAGCTTCGAACGTTGACGTAATCATAATGTCCAATCTGTGACCACCGTTGATCTTCAGCTGATGGACGACATCTTTATCAGCACCAAGGCCGAGAGTATCTCAGGGAGGTGTTGGCTCAGCACAAATCCAAGTTTCAATGCTGCGTCAGCTGTGCGCTGGAAATTCCGTCACTGTTAGCATTTCATTTAAATCCTCTATAGCACTAAATAAATACAAGTTTCAGTGTGCCAATAGTTATGAAATATTGGGACGTTGACTCGGTCTTCGACGCCATTGAGCACCTCGAGCGGCACTCTATTTGACCGGTAGTTTGACGGTGCAGGAATTGGAGCCAAGACAAAGATTCCCTCGACCCCCGACGCTGCTGGAAAGCACAAAGGCTTGCCCCTGACGCTTGGCACCTTGTTCGGAGAAGCCCAGAGCAGAAGGCGGTTGAAGCTCTGTATGTGCCCATCTCAAGTATTAAGTAGGCCTCGATGCAGACGTGATTGACGGCTCCGAATCGCTAGAGTTGCAAAGTATATATAAAGCATCTCCTCCTGAGACCTCGTGGCATGGTGTCACCGAACGGGCACAACATTCTACTATGTTTCCCACTGATTTACAATAACTATTTTTGTACGAAAGAGCGGTAGTGATTCTGGATGAAACGTTGGCTGAGCTATCTTTTTGAGAAATTTTAGGGCTGCAATACAATAAAATGTAGGGTGATACTTTTTTTGTGCTAAAAAAACGACATCTCAGAGTCGACAGACGCTCACCACTTTATCCAAACTCACTGTTCACCTACTATTTATAAGCAGTGTATAAGTAGGTAAGAATAAAGTCTGCATCGTCTCTGCTTTTATCAGTCAAGGGCCTAAATCCTCACCCTGCTTTTGTACGGTCCGTAGATTGAACGACAGCGTGGGACATAAATAAATTTGGCATGGATGGCGGTAAAACGGTCGTGCCAAAATATGGAACCTGTTGCCTCACATCATTTCCTGCTTAACTTTTGATGCTCCACACTGGCTTATCACACTTGACAGCCTATAGCTTGTACTGAGACCAAGAAAAGTTTGGTATTATTCGTTACACATTATGAGTGCTATAATTGAAGACGCAAAGTTAAGTCAAATTTGGGGGTTTTACGTGCCAAACCTACGACGGGCATCTGGCACGCCCCAGCGGAGGACTGAGGATTAATTTGGACCACCTGGGGATCTTTTGACGTGCAACCGAAAGCTCGGTTACACGGCGCTCTTCTCCGCAATAAGCCTCCGTCAGATTGCGGGCACCTCGGCCGGGATTCGAACCCGCCACATGGGGATCCGTAGGCCCAGCGCTCTCGCCTCGGAGCCACCGAGGCGGCTGAAGACGCAAAGTTAACCTGAATTCTGTTCACTTCGTTATCGTGCATCCAGTGGATAGCAATAATGTCTTAAGAGCGGAGTCATGCGCTAATATCCCAGCAAAATTTGTTTCACTTCCAGGAGCAATCTGAGAGTCTCGTCTGCTCAGTTCTAATCTTTCATTGTGCTTCTTGTTCTATTTTATTGTAATTACTCCGTGCCAACTAGCCTAATTGCTACGTGCCAACTAACCATGTAGATTTATATAGTTTCAAGTCTAGTCACGCAGTAAGTGGCAGACGATCGCCCTTCACCGTACTTAGACACGTTATTAAAGCGTAACTATATTACTAATACTCATTACGCGCCTAGATAGTGAATAGTTCTCATGGAGCGTTTCTGCCATCCCTCAAAGCTTTCCGCAACCCGCCAGAAAGATCCCGCAACTCGTTGCGGAGAGCGTAACGGAAAGTGGAAAATGGCCTGCGGAACCTCCGTAATGTCGGAACACGTGTTTGACGGTAGTGGAGCTGTAAAAAGAACGTGTTAATGCACCTTAGTACTAACACGTTACTTTTCGCATTGCTTTCCAAGTTGGAGACAGTGATGGCAAACTGAATGACACAGCGTTCAGATAAACAATTCCTCTATCACAGTCTGAGCTTCGTTAGTTTCATGTTAGAGAGCTTGCTCTTCTAAAGCTTAAAGATTGTGTTTCGAGCATTCTTGAGAACAGAGAAGACTTGAAATTTGTATTGACTTCATAAAGCTTAGGACAAAACAAACCACAATATTTTATTAAAAGTAAAAACGTATGACTTTTGCAGATAACCATCAACTGACTATCATTGTTTCGTATCTTTCGAATAAGAAGGAATGCGTTGATTAAAATGATTGTCCTGTTTATATTAACCAATCGTTCACAGCGTTTCAGAAGAAAACAATTTAGGCAATTGCTTGTTTAATTTGCATGTCAACAACATTGTAAACTTCAGAATATTAGGTTTGCCATGTACGCTAATGATACCAGTTTATTTCTACAAGGAACTAGTGCCAGAAACTAACAAATCAAACTCCACAGGAGCTTGGTATCTCTATGGAGTCGCTTGTGCATTTAAAATCACCCATAAATGCCTAAGGTTTTTTGTTTGTTTTCTCGCAGCGTCCTCTCCTATTTTTTAAAGAAAAAAAGTTAAAATTATAAGTAACGTTTAAAATAACTTATCAAAATAGATAATGTGACTATTTTTAATATTTACTCAATTAATAGTGCACTATGACAACGGAAATTATATTTTAGTAAAGATGCCACCGGGCGTATTTCCATCGACATATTTACCTTATGAACGTAAACATATATTCATACATTTCAGTGATAAACTCTTCACATATATTCTGGGAAATCATGTAAATATTGAGCTTGTATGATTGGCAGATCAAGTTATTTGTAATATTTAATATTGGCGCTCTATTGAACCTTTGTTTTTCAAGTTTAGATTTGTGGCCTATAAGTATTTTAAATCAATATTTTCTTGATAAGTTAGAAAGCGGAACGACAAAATATTTATCTAATTAGCATATTTATCTGCAAAGGGCCATCATGCTCTTTCCAGAACAAAACAGAAAAGAAAAAAATCTTTAATATTTGCAGTTGCAAGACAGCCTACGGTGGGCAGAGGTTAGCAAACGTAAGCCTCCTGAGAAATTGATTCTTCTAGCAGAAAAATTGTAGCCACCCCGAAAGCTGAAGAAGAAAATCGATTGTGAAATTTAAATGAAATGGATTGTACTTTAAGGCTGACATGGGCCCCCAGTAAACTAAACTTTACGAATCGCAAGTTTAAGACACACGAGCAGCGTTATATGTAAGAATATCGATCCTTCGACTCCCGGAACCCACGCAAAACATTTTCAAAAAAAGAAAATATTGTATATTGCCTTTAAAGCGCTCGACTGGATCCATAATATAGTTTACAAGATAATGCGTGATCTTTACACCAAAACATTTAGAAACATACTTTACATGTAAAAGTTGGTGGTCGGCATTGTCCTCAAATTGCTTTGTATATTTCGAACCGCGACTGAAAGATTGGCGTGCATTGGCCGAGAAGGACGCCCGCGAGCAAATCACGTAGCAAAAGGCGTAATCCTAATATGCAAGCGTTATTTTTCTTCTTTTTTTAGTCTGTGATTGATTGGGAGTACTTGCCCTGTTCGCCTTTCTTTATTGTCCTTGTCTTCGTTAGCGCTTTTAATTTTATAGGTCATAAACCAACTCGCCCGCTTCGCCACTTTAATTGCCTAGAACCATAGCTTCAATTTGTCCCCTGGCACGCTGCGAGCCAATGAGGTGAATCAAGCAGCGCGAAACATGCTGCGTCAAGCGTCAGTTGTTATTCCGTTTGTTTCTTTATTCAGACGCATGGTCTCGGAATAACCGGGCAAAAGCCAAATATGCTCTGCCTTGCGTTGCCCGGTTGGCTTGCAGACGTCAACCGAGGCTAAACCAATTAAGCTCAGTGAATGCGCCTTGACCTGCGTGCTTTTAGTCTGCGCATATGTGTTTGTGTGTCTTCTAGCCATTGAGATCGCTCCGACCTATGGTAAACGAAGTATTGGCGAGCTGATCGGTCTGCAATTTGTTGAATGAGTCCAGACTCAATACCTTCTTCCTTTTTTTTTTCGCGTGTATATGTCTATTGGCCGAGTCAAGTGCAGCGTCATTGTGGACTGGCTAGGTGTTCGTCCCACTGACCTGGGGCTCTAAACTCGTCAAACACAAAGTTGGAGCCGAAAGTTTACGGAGCGCGTAGATGTGGACCTGGGCGACAAAAGTACGGCGTCATAGTTGGCAGAGTCCACTTGACGCGCTCCGTAAATTTCGGCTCCGACTTTGTATTTGAGAGTCTAGGCCCTTTGGGTTAATATGCATGTGATACGCGAGCTCAATTGCAATTTGCACACGCGGTACTGCTGCGTGCCCGTTAAATGCACTCACGCGGTTTTGTTTCCTTCCGATCTTAACCGAGTACGTGCGTAGTTGGCTGACACTTTAACGAACGCTGCGTACAAAAGCAAATATTTCGTAATTTTCAGAGACACGGCACATTTTCGAACGCATGTGTTGACTCTTATTGAATGCCTCGATTATACGAGCTTCTTTAAGCTTTTGAGTGACTCTGGGTATGTTGCTGTCGCAGCGCGCGTCCCAGGTGTCGAGCTGGGTTCGCGAAAGAGAAAAGCAGTCCGGATGCCGAACCTGCGCTGGGCCATGGATGCCGAGAACAGCAAGGGCGCAGCGGCCGGCAGGGGAACCTCAACCGCCTTCCGGCCGTCCAGCAACGGTGAGCAGCCTGCTGCCTGCCTACGCCGAACTACCCTGTGCTCCCTGTATCTTTACATCTGACTCGCGCCAATCCTTACAACACACTGGTCTCGATCTACTTGGATTTGCGATACGCACAAGCGGTTGACATGCACATGGACATCCATCGTGCGCTTCATGCGCTGACTCTTTCCAGCGTAGCTCTAACTTTGTGCACCTCATTGTGCAAACTACGAGGCGATTCGCCACGGGACTTGGCATTCGCTATAGGCTAATGGGTATTTCGGTACCTCATTAGCATAGAACGATTACAAATGTACCATTTGCAGGGTATCACAAAAAGTGGCACGATGTTTGCTCGCGTTTAATAAAAATCTAAGGATCGTATTTTGAAATTGTTTAGACACTTAGGTGCATAGATTGAGTTATGGACCACAAAGACAAACTTATAGTTTGCATTAGTGCACCTTTATTAAGAAAAGAATGAACAATGGATCCTCTCCAAACAATTACACACCCAGCGTGAGTGGCGAATTCAACAAACCGTTCATGTCATTGCAGTTACGAAGACACATCTGGTCTCTGCGAAAAGACAAGCCACATTTATTTTCGACACTGATTTGCCCAAACAGTACCGGTATTGGTGGTATTATAATCCCAGAAAAAAAAGAAATACAGCTAAGCATTTTTAGCCTTTTGCTACTTGGTGACCCTTTTACTTTTCAACATTTTGATGAGCGTTGCGGAGCATATTCCAAAATAAAACCGGTAAACGAGGAACGCGTTTGGTTGTCTCTTGCTTAGATCAATCAGAGCATGGGGAGAAACCATCTGCCGTAGGTAGCTTTGCGTAAGAGGGGCGGTTAACATATAGTATGACACCAATAATGACATCCCGGAAGCAAACGACGTCTCGGAACGCCATTTTTGCTTCTAAACTGTTTCATGCGTTTTTTTTTTTTTTTGCAATGGCATTGGTGCATTGCAACGATGTCTAAGCTCCAAGAGCGAAGATGTCAGTATTGTGAAGGGCTCAAAACCGAGTATTAGTGAATCGTTGTATCATCACAATGCATGTTAAAAAA